>JAVQKG010417037.1:0-12998 GCA_036025885.1 Hypseleotris bucephala | reverse complement strand
TTACTACACCTTTGATCAATAATAAATCACATCATAGTATTGATATAGTATTTGATGTTATCACTAGCCAGATGTTTGGTTCGGTCTATAAGTGGAAAAGCATTTTGAGATGATAACTTGCCACTTTATAAATTAATATAATCTGTGACCACTCAACTGTATCCAAACAGTAGCTTTGTCTTTGAAACAACCCTAATCACTCTACTGTCTGCCCCTTTCCCCTTTCCACACTCCTCTATCTGCAGCCCCTTGAAGTCACAGTAAACCCACAAACAGAGGCCGCTATCAGCCACAACTGGAGATGACGGGAAGAGAGTATTCACAGACTAGACAGGACACTGGCCCTCACTGTCTGTCCATTCACCAAAACACAAACATGTGAGACTGTGTTAGAGGCCAGGAGACACTTACATAAAGCAGCTCCACTCTCACATGGGGGGGCATGTGAGACGCTTCACTTTTTCCCACCATTTTGACTATTGCTTAATACATTTTTTTTTTATCTTTACTGTTATCAAATCAGTCTAGCAAGTTTGCAATCCAGCCACATTAGTCTGTCTGACTCTTGACTAGTGCTGCAAAATTAATCAAAATTTATATGCATATGCAAAAAAACCTGGTTCCCTTAGGTTATCCTCTACAACTATGTTCTTAAAGGTGTGTGAGTCTTGTGGAAGTTTAGCAGTAAATGTTTTAATATTTACAAAGTGACGTTACTGAATCACAAATTGCAAATCTAATCACAATCAATAGATATTTTTCAAAATCATGCAGCCATAACACTTTTTCTAATATTGTTGGCATACTACACTAGTATTAATTACAAAAATACAGTGGGGAAAAAGATTGCAAATTGAATTGTAATATTGCTTTAAAGTTCTTCAGCCCTTCTTTTGACACAAGTGCGTGGCTTGGGTAGCAGGCTCCTCCCCCTTCGGTCTTGTAGGGGTCCTTGTGCAGTTGTAGGGCAAAGACTAGAAACAGGAGGAGTTAAAGAGAAAAGTGCTGACTGCGAAAGAGCTGCCACTACTGTACATGACGTCACAGTGAATCAGTTGCAGGCGCCAGACTCCCATGGCTCTGTGTTAGCAGCAGTGTAACTCTATAGATAAACAGTGGCATATAAGTAAACGGTATCAAAGTCTGTTGTAGTACATTATAGACGTCAGAGAAGTGGATATGAGGGATAAGAAGAACACAAATCAAATTGTTCTACAGGGACTTTGTTTATGATGCAGTAGATTAGCAAACAGCAGACACCATATCACTCCAATTCAAAATGCTGATTGTATGGCAGTGTATTGGGTATTGTGAACTAATAGATTTCTTGCTAATTGACAAACAATCAATCTCAGTAACATCCTTTGGGGAATTGCAAAATTTGTTTCTTAAGGATGTTTTGTTTTTTTTGTGCATTGAGAGGCAATATAATGGCATGGAAGAAACTGGTGTGTCATCCTATTCTACTTAATACAGTGCATTAGAATTTACATTGTGCTTTGTTAAATTGCTCTTACTGCAGTCCCAATTACTCAAGGTTTTCTCAAAGCCCATTTACTATGGAACCTCCAACTTTCAGAGTAATGGACAACCTCTATACCACCTCAGCCACTGTCACCACTGTTCCTTGGATGCTTGCTTACATCTCTTTCTCTAAAGCCCTCTGAGGCAATTTTGTTGTGATATAGGGTTATACAAATAAAACTGAACTCAACTGAATTAGGATATGTGCTAGCAAATTTATCGATCAAAGTTCCTGTAATTTTGGAGTTACCACTTGGCTACACCTCCATGTCCTGCCTGCTGTTTGGAGGGTACAGCTATCTCCCATTGTTTTTCTGGGCGTTCTTCCCAGTCCCCATTCCCTTGTCCTTTACCTATTTCCCCGTCGCTTGGCTGCTCTGCCTGTGCCATTCCCGGGCTGCACTCACTGGAGCTCCCGGGCAAACAGAGCAGTACACACTGAACTAGACGGATTATCTTTGTCGAGGGAAGAGATCAAGACAGATTATCACATAACAGTCCTCAGCATCAGTATTTGGCTGCCTCCGGGGAACCAAACAAAAGTCTCCAACTTGTACAGATCATTATCAGCCAAATGCCATAGTTAGCTCATTGAGAAGCTTTTAAGGAAGACGCTCCAACAAAGGGGGTTAGCCCAGACACCCGTTTAGTGTAAATGTTGTAGCCTAAAGATTCATCTATACCCAGCTGACAGACTTCAAATACATTATACTAATAAATCAATTGCTGCTTGTCAGACAAAAAAAGGCAACAACAGAAGACAATATTGTAAGTGTGAATAATTAACAATGTGCAAGATTCTATCCGCTTTGAGCACTTTTCACAAATTGGGTACAAGAGAATTGTTGCCTTCTCTCTGCTGAAATTTCTAAATTGATCCATGTCCATGTCCACTTAAGGTCCTTTTCCCCATCTTGGTCTATTTTATTGTCATGTTTCCCCCAGTCAGCTATGGCATGGAAGTGGTGGTATGACAAATGATCCAGTGTCTCTGCCGTTTAAATGATTGGTACTCTGTCTAAATAAAGGCCTGTCCTGTGGCTTCGGAGCAATGATAAGTGGAGATTACCACAATTCTTGGGTTTTGGCAGTTGGAGCTCCACAGCAGATTTATGTCAAGGGAATTAATCATTTGCTTTTTCGGTAGTAGATTATCTTTGGAGGGTTGCCATTCACCGTCAGGGTCAGCTCTCTCTCTCTTGCTGCACACTGTGGCATGTTAGAGGCCGTCGCCGCTTTGAAGAAATGACCTTAAGTTACTTTATTTACTTTGCTCTCAACTTGAGTTTGTTGAAAAAACTGGTTTGATGTTGGAGAGGTAGTTTGAGGACAGACCTAATACAGACACAGCGTATTAGTAAGAAAAAAGGGGGGGAGATTTCTGCTGCAACCATGGCATCAACGCAGACAAATAGTGATGCATGAAAACTCAAATTACAGGGACTCTGTTACTATGCAAGGTGAACTTAGGGGAACCGTAGGGCAAAGTCTGAGAACCAGGGGCACAACGGTATAACAGGATCAGTCTGTCATTAATTTGAATACAGTGTTTCATAAGTGCCTTGAAATGTATATGATTGATGCTCAAGAGACACCAAATCAATAAACCAGAGTTACCTTAGTTGCTCTATAGAAATAAAAAAAAAAAAACTTTATTGGTAGAAGGTTGTTATTATTATTACTATTTATTGTCTGATTTGAATACTGATATTGATTTATTATAGATGATGGAGAACATAGCACAAATCAATGTCAATTCAGCAATCTACAGTATTTTGCAGATTGTTCAAATCACAATACACCATATTCCCATTTGCAGACTCTGCTTGACTACTTAGTAAGTGTAAGATGTACTTTAAATGTAAGTCCCTATTGTTGAGTCACTTGTCATAAACACTGCAATGTAGTGGCTTTCAGAATAGAATGACAAGTGTGATTTTCAGATTCTTGCAATGGTAGTGGCAGCCTGTGTGTCTCATAGACCACCTGTGACGTCCCCCGGTGGTAGTAGGCACACACAGTGGGATTATTGGTCCCCACATATGCCGTAATAAGTTCGAACATGTTTGAAAGAAGCCTTAGTATGACTCAGAATGAGATCACCTTGATGGAGATGGATGTAGAGATGTTCTTGTCTCTGCCTCTGCTCTGGAGTGACTCACTACAGGAAATGGAGGCATTATGAATGAAGTCAGTCAGAAGCCCTCATGAAGCCAATTACACCAAAAGGGAAACACACATTCACCAGTGATGCAGTAGTGATGAGGAAAGTGTTAGTCACGGCTATCAACAAGCGCCCGGTCTATTAGAAATGAAAATTCATTCAAATATGGAAATATTATAGCTGCTGTGGTGGTGTGTGGAAAGGTAAAAAGATTAGAAAAGCTTTATTTATTTTGTCCCCTTGTGGATGAATTGTAATGGAATAGTACAGGTAACAAGATCAAACCAGCAAATTAATTAATGTGGCAATGCTAAACAATGCTAAATAAATAAAAGAGATATTTTACTTTGTACAGTTTACATAAAATAAATTGTCCATAATTATATGGATTGTGAACAAGTAATCGACTTTTTGTCAGAAGTCTCTGGTGATTGGAGTCTGTCCCAGCAGCCATGGGCTTTGGGTGGGGTACTCCCTGGACAATGGCAGTTAGTTGTTGGGCTGAAACAGAGAAATACAAACAATCATTCATTCTCACATGAATTCACTAAAAGTCATTTAGATTGACCAAATCTCCTAAAGTACGTCAACATGTGGGGGACAGACTACCACCCTACATACCGATTGGCTAGTCTGAGGATCAAACCCACAATCTCCTTGCTGAAAAAATAAAATAAAAAGGATTCAAATATGAACATATGAGAGCTGTTGTGTTGTGTGTAGTCTTAATTATTGTCATGCTGTGTGACATCTGGCTTTTGGGACATAATGTTTTTTGTTCCTGAAATAATCTCTTGATCTTGTGCTTGGATGCAGGGGAGCAGGCTATTTGTATTTGGATGAAGCCAGTGCACAGAGCAACATGCACTTGTCCCCATATGTGGTAATGGGCAAATAAAGAAGAGAAGTTATAAAAAGCAACAAGCCTGTGTCACTGTGGCATATTGAGGTACTTATGTCATGCTTTTAGCCCTGGGTGAGGCTATTTATAGACAGTGTTGCCTTTTATATCACAGCGAGCAACTGTAGCCTCGATCTTCACCCTGACAACGCAGCATTATTTAGCATTTATTCACACAAACAAGGCTAAAAGACATGTTCTATATTTGTTTTTCTATAGATGAAACCAAAGCATTGTGGTGAAAACAAGCACACCACTCGTCTTCCTATTATATTGACTTTTCTGAATGTTTTATCATAATGTTGTATTTTTAGTTTAAGTAATCTTAGATACTGAGACGCTGACATTCTTAGGAGCTGAATAGACTTGGGTTGGTTTTAGCTTTCAACATTGACTTTTATTACTTTTCTTTGCATTGGCATTGTTGTCGTGTATGTGGCCAGCAGGGGGAAAGAGGGCCTAAAAGGGAGATGCACCTAATCTGATGTTTTTCGTGAAAGCGACAGCTCAGACTATGTTTAATAAATATTGTGTTTTTGTACTTGGGGCTGTACTTTTTTTTTTTTACAAGATTTTTTTTAAAGACATGTCCCTAAATGAAAGGTTTCGTAACGCCCAATTGTGTTTTTGGGGAGTGCGATCAGCTTGTTTTTCTGTGAAACATGATAGGCCCGGGGGATAGACGGCTCGGTCCTTACCACCCAGGGACTTCTCAGGAACAGAGGGCTGCATCTGCCCAACACACAGCATGTCGCCCCCACCGCCTCGCCACCATCCCGCCAACTGCCCTTTCTACTGGTTACCATGGCAGCCCCGGGAAAACTTCTGCAACCACAACACTGCTCTAAAAACAGTTCCTTAGTACTTTGACTTTTTCCCAAATCAAGTTTTAATGAAAATATATTTTGATGCTACTTCTAAAAAGGTTGAGTTTTTCCCCTTTATAATGTTTGTTTATAATTCTAATCCAGTGGGTCTTTAGTTGCTTTGTCGGTTAATTGGTCAATGACGACTTAGTCCACTAAAGTTTTATTCGTTGATTAGTTGCATTCACTCTCCTTAAAGCTGGCTTTATTTATTACTTGATAATTTTTGTTTTTCATTTGATTCAAGATAAATGCAGTATTTTCTTAGGATGATTTTTAGATTAAAATTTTACATCACTTGTATGTGCTACAAGCCCCCTCCCACAATACTTTTTAGTTAATTAAGTGACATGGCTTTAGTCAACTAACTGTTTGTTTAGTCGACTTCAGCCCTATAATCCAGCTCACAGGCGGTCAATAAACTAGTGTACTTTTTACACCCTGGTGAATTTAGTACTCAGTTGTTACTCAAGTAAAAGTACACAATATGTGCTACAAACACTACTACACATTTTACTAGCACTACTTTAATGCAAATCTAGTTACGTCAATGAGCATATCTAGTTACTTCCCACTTCTGTCCCGAACACCAGGTGGGACCATAAGGGACAGGGTTAACCTATAATAAACCACTCAAGGCTCAGCTGCTTCTTAACAATCGCTGGCACCCTCCTTCCATGATCTCACCTGCAGTCGCCCCCCTAAAAGAAAAAAAAAAAACACCCCAAACCTACCCCGCTCCCTCCCTCCCCTTTATCCAAGCGCTGCACAGTTGCACAATACTGGCTGGCTGAGTGTCAGTCGCCATGGTGATAGAATATGCACTGGCAAATAATGTTTTGAGATTGTTCAAAGATTTTTTTTTCTTTTTTGCTAGTCTAGTTTAGTCTAGGGAAAAGCCTTGACACAGATTGACCTCAGAGATTGTAATGTCTTGCCAAATATAGGACGACATGGATCAAGCAGGATTTGATTTCAGATGACAAGGCAAGTCGGGCAGGAGTTTGTGGGTGATGTTACAGCTTGAGATGGGTGCAGTTTGTGAACATAGTAAATACATGTTTCTGTTGAGATACAATTGCTACATAAAAAATCTATTCCATACAAGTGCCCCACAAGCTCTATATGAATTATGAATATAACTACTACTATAACTAGCGGAATCAAATGTCTTTGGAGTGAATCTGGTAGTACTCGCAGTAAAAATGTTAGAATGTTTACAAATACAAAGAAGGTATGTTGTGAAATATTAAACATGGGGTTTAATCTAGACTGCAATCTTGGTAATGGTGTCCCAAATACTCCATACAGAAGTGACTTTATTAGTAACATCTCAAGTTGCTCAAAATCATTTGAAGTAAAAATAGTCTTTGCTTCTTGTGAGTCAAACCCAGCGACATGAAAATGTGCCAGATCTGTCCCTTTAGCTTTCATCAGTAAATACAGTAATCTGAGAGGAACAGCTGCTAACTGTGTATGCTTTAAGATAAACCAGGCTAAAAAGGCTCTGAAGCCCAAATAAAACGGCCAGTAGTGCTGTTGTAGAGGGCTGTTTTTGACATTCATTAACTAGACATAGCCTAATCTAGTGTGTGTGCATAGTGTAGCAGTGTACGTCACATACAGCTGTAGCCTGCTACCACATGACCTCTGATCTCTGGCCATGTAACAAAGTAATTGAATTATTTTTATCTTTCTTTGTGATGTGAATTGTTTCCTGTGTACAACTATTTAAAGTGCAATACTGTATATCTAAGGTGTTTTTTTTTTGGTTGCTGAGCACTTCTTGTAAAAACATTGTGTTCAGATTGGTCGTACAACGGAACATCTGACTCAAGCCCGAGGCAAACACAGGGAGAAAATAGTGCTTATTGGTTGAACAGCAGCAGGGCCAAATCTACAGTGGGTTTGTCTGCTCGTACAAAAGCCCTTATAGAGATATGATAGAAGACAAACTCTGTAGTCCTCTTTAAGGCAGAATAAGGCTGAAGGATAATACTATAGTGTCACAGATACCATTTTAAGGAACTTAGTGGGGCTTGTTTGACCTTTTTGCTGTAGGAGTAAGTAAATGAAGATGAGTAAGTAAAATGAGTATGCTAAAAGTGAAGCTAGATAATGGTCTTTTAAGGTCAAGAGGGTGGAAAAACTGACTTCTACAAAACAAGTAACTCTGTGGTAGCTTTTGCGTTGCAGATTATTGTATATTTTTCTAATTAAAAAGCTCTGTTTAGTTGAAGCATATGGCTTACTGTATGCTCAATTTTGATGACTGCACATACACTCATTAACTGTTTCTATTTTAATTGTTTAGTGTAATGTAGAATTAATGGCTGACCAAATATTATTTATTTATTTTACAATGATTTTATGATAAAGATAATGGTTTTGCTTGGACCATACTTTTTAAATGGTCGCACAGGCTGCATACATTATACATTATGAATGGATTCAATATCTAGAAGTAAGGCAAAGGACACCGACGTGATTAACATAGTTTTTGTGTTAAATAGTGATGACAGCAGCAAAGATGTGTCCAGCACTTGCTGAACCCACAGAGCTCTGGAGGTGGTGTATCAGGCTGACTCATGAGTGTGTGTGTCAGTGTGTGTCTTCGTTTATGTGTATGTGTGTGTAAGTGTATATTAGAGGAATGAGTCATGACACAGAGGCAGAGCAAGACATAACGCTGCACAAAGATTCACAAGCAGCAGTCTCAAGCCCGGCCTACATTATCCCACAGACTCACACACAGAGGGGACACTGAGTAACCTAGTTTACTGTAACCCCTTGAGGTAATGGTAAATTGACAGGACTTGGTGCAGATATCATTGCTTGGTTTAAGTGATTTGTTTTAGTGAAAATGGGAATAAAGAGTCAGATTTTGGTGGTAGACACTATTTACCACTCAGATCTAGTTGTAATAGTCCAATGACTTGCTTTTAGTCAAAAAACAAATTATTCTTTTCAGCTTCCTTTTTAATCACTATTATATCCTGATTGTTATAATAATTCTTCTGTTGCACTGTAGGGGGCTAAACAACACTTTGATTGCATAAGATTTCTCCCAGCATCACCATCGTAAATTAGTCCTCCCCGGGTTGAAGTAAAATATTAGTGTGCCATTACCCAAATGCTGCCGTTCCCTCAATGAGGCATAAGCAGCAATTCCATTTTTATGAAGAGCCGGTACTACAGGCCGGCCCGACTGTTGCAAATAAAATCAGTTTATGGTCGTCAGTGGATGGGCTCATCAAATATGGTTGGTGTGTATTATTCATAAGATAACTGCTTGTGAAAGCTATTGCAATCCTGGGGTTCATAAATCAGGGCAGGCGGTCTGACTGCAGATCACTGTGATGGCTGTTTTTAACTGGAGTTTATGCATATTTTTCTGCAGAGGCGGGTAGCCAAAAATTATTAATGCAAAAGATTTGTTACTTCAGAATAATATTACTCAAGTAGAAGTATTTATCATAACACCAGTAAAAAACGTTCTTGACTTTGCCATTGCCAATGTATTCCTTTCAATTTGAGGTGTGTCTTGCATAGTTTTAATCACAAAATACAGCTCTTTATTAGTTACTGGCGCATTGCAATGAATCTTAATTTTTTTTTAGAAGGTCTTAAAAAGGTCATGAAAGGGTATTCAAATTTACTTGGAGCTCCCTGCATATTCCCTGTTATTTTTTAATTGATTATTAATTTTATCTGACAGACAGAAATTGACATCTGTAAAACTAACTGACGTCTTTGCAAAATACCAAAGGCAAAACACAAATTTGCAAATCTTACTTTTCCACCACATAAAGCAATGCCTTAATAGCACACACCATGTTAGTAAATAAGTGAATGCAATTGAATAGGTCTAACTCATTCCTATCAGTTGGAGTTTTTGCACAAAGCTTTCATTCACTGTCTTCCCTCATCCCGCTCACAGCCACTCAGCTCCTCCCGGGAGCTTTCAGACGCCCCTAACCTGCTCTTTCCCAATTAGCTGATCACAGAGAGACAGGTCAAAGGTCACGCTCTGGGGGCAAAGGTTGCGCGTCTCAGCCATTCTACCTCTTCAATTACCACAATCACTTTGGAAGCAGCTTGGTTTCCTAAGTTGATTATTTGATGGGGAACAACTGGCTTCTATTACATTTAGTGACCATAAAGATGTTGCAGCCGGATAGATTCTCCACTTGTAAAGGCCTGATGCAAATGAGCCATTTTCTCTAATCTTTTGATCATTGTTAACCAGGTCTCACCAAAGAGCTTCAGCTGGGATCTGTTAACTAAAGCTGCTTGTTTTGTAAATCTGTTGTTCCATCAAAACAAACGCAACATCTGTATCACGGGAAATTGAATCACTTCTGCTTTGTAAAAGAAAACAGGAGAACAAGAACTGTACAACCCATTTTCCTATTTTGCTCTGTTTGATGATCATTTCTGAAAGTAGCATGTTAGCAAAACTAAAGAAAGCTAATGTACTAACTACTCCAGTTTTACATGCTCTTTTTTTCTTTATTTTTTTCTGAGATTAGGAGAGTGAGTGTTATCCAGTTATTTTAAATATACGGTATGACAAGAGGCAAGTTTAAGTTTATTTGTTTAGCACAATTCATACAAAAGGCAATTAAAAGTGCTTTACAGAAACTAAAGACAAGTTAAACTACAGTAGAAACACAACAATCAATAAAATGTAATAGCTTAATTTAAGAAATCATTGCTGTTTTAAACTTTTAAAGCCAAAAGTAGACTACAGTTATGGACAAGTCAACTGAATGTATCATAATACAGGTGTCATTTATTATTTGTCCAGATCACACAGATTCACATATTGCCATTCATATTGCTTTTGCAATATTCAACATGGTTTCTCCATATCATGTTTTTTTTAAATATTACCTAGTTGCCTTACTGTAAACCAATCTATCCTAATCTCTAGTCCAAGTTTTATTCAATAATAAATACAAATATTTTCTGTCTCCCACATATTGCCTTGACCAGAAACTGTTTGTTCATTCCTTAAATCTAGTTTTAACTTGTTGATAAAGTGTGCTGTACAGGCAGCCTGGGCGCGCTCTCTTCAGTCAGTCTCTGTGTCTCCCTGGAGCATGTCTGGTATGCAAACAAAGAGGTGCCACTGGTGCAACTGAAGAAATACACTTATTATGACCTCTGCGTAAGCCTGTGCAATGTGTGAATCACCCACAAGAATGTGCACCTACACCCAGCCTGAGAAAAACAATGTCCCACTGCTGCTACGTTCACAGACTTCTTCTTCTAGAGCCGCATTTTGTAATACTTCTGCATTATGTAACAATCTAAAATGTAATACAATTTCCAGTTCAGTTAAGGTTACCTAGGATTTTTAAGGCAATCAGTTTCCTACATACTTTTAGTTAACTTAAATCCCAATTTTGATCCTTACAATCTTTAGTTAAGCCTTGGTTAGTCCTGATTTAGATTTGGATTAGTCCAAATTTTGACCTTAGTCCTGGTTTAGACCTGGTTTAGTCCTGTGAGGCTGTAGCTGTAAATCTCTGTACTGTAAACCACACACGCTGAACTCCAGCAGATGGACGTCCCACCGTTGTCATGGCAACAAACACAAAAAAAAAAACTCAACCCATTTTGGCAATTCTTATCAATGTGGTCTGTACATGTGAGATACAGCCTGTGCTCGTAATGTCTGGTACAGCTTAACACATATTGTATTGTTCAACATTTGTACGGTCTTATCATATTTATCAGTATTATATCAAAAATTACTTTGGAGCCAGGCATAGTGGTTCACTTAAAATCCCTTTTTAATAACAAGCTCTCACCAGACTCAAGGGGAAAAAATTGAGTTTACTTTCAGAATTGTGTTTTTAATACATTTAACCTTTTTACGATTACAATATTAGAAAATGGGAAGTGTGTGAGTATAGTTTCTTAATAATAATCATTGCTGCTTATAAAGACACCTATAGCCCTTGCAAATTAATTTGATTATTTATTCACTCAAAAGTCATAAACATTGGTGGTGATAAACTACTAACTCTTTAGTCCTGGGGCAGATTGACAAAAACGTGGCAGCCATACCACACCTACAGCCTGTCCAAACACACCACTATGATCACATTTGTACAAGGCAAGATCAGTAAAGTGTCTTGGTCCAGCGGCAGGATCGGGGGAAACGGGGATCGGACTGCCAACCCTCTGAATTTTGGCTTCCAGTTATACCTCCTGAAGTCTGCTTATTTACTACCAAACAGCTTGCAACTTTCAGACTTGCAAACAGCACAAGGTACTGTAATTAGATCTAGTTTATTTACATTTTCTGTAGCTTGTTAGCAAACTAAAGCAAGCTAACCTAATGTGCTAACTACTCTAGTTTCACAAGCCCTCTTGAGAGATGAAGAGTGAGTGCATTATTCAGTATTTTTTTTTTAAATGATAATAAGCAAGCTATCGGTTTTGAAAGTGTAGAAATATCAGCCCAATTTCAGATTTTTTTTTTACTGGAAATTAGACTACTGCTCAAAGTTGTGCAACTCAATTTAATGTATCGTACAAATGGTTAAATTACAAGTTTCTACAATCTATTATTTTTATACAGAACACAAAAATGTATCCATGGTTATCATTTTTTTAAACTTTTTTTTCTCTTTTATAAAGTTAACAGAAAGTCAATATTCCTTCTGTTTTCAGGTCTGACAGAGGCAGCTGCACCTGTACCTATAGGACATTGTCAGCCCTATATATATTTTCTAGATCTCAAGGACGAATGCTGAACAGATGTTTGTCCGCTGCTCAAATGGGATGAAGTCTTCCCGTGCAGTGGCTGGTTTTGTCAGGGCTTTAGCTGCATTAAGACTTTGGTATAAAATCACACGCTAAAAAGGTAAACAGTCATGACCTATATCTCTCTGCTTCCATGGAGGGCAAAGTGGGGTATATAAGAGTTATGACATTAAACAAAAAGTAAAATCTACTGGAAAAGCACTAAAATGTGAGGAAAAAAGGTCTTGATTACCTAAAAGGATATGTCTTGACCTACAAAAGAGATGGAGGGGATAGAGGAAATGGCATGTAGTTCCTGTGAGTAACCCAGCGACACAGATGGACAAAGTGGGAGGAAAAACACATCTCTAAGGAATAATAAGATAAAGATTAGGCTTCATAATAAAATGGTGGTCTTGAATTTAGACTAGTCAGCTGCATGTATGCTTCTGTCAGAGCCTGGTTAAGAAATCGCACTGATATTTAGCCGTTTAAATTAATGTGGCAATCTGTATCTACCGGAAATATTATTATTTTAGACTTTTTTTTTACTAGTTTTATTTTACACGGAATGGTCAAACCATAATAATATGTAAGTAGATTATAGATTTAGTCAATCAATTTCCATAAATAATTAGATAAGTAACTTTAGCAAATAGAAACTAGACGCAGGCTGTCGTAAACGACAGCAAATGTATATCGGCGGAACGCCCCATGCGTCTGCGTCAACTGCTATAACACCGAATGCCTTATGGCGGAGGAGGTGGTGGAAGTGTGGCTGCCA
>JAVQKG010416998.1:0-11322 GCA_036025885.1 Hypseleotris bucephala | reverse complement strand
ATCTGCACTGCAATTGTTTAGGTAACTTTTTATAGTATGGCACAAATATTGGCTAGTTCTAAACTCTATTTTGGTATTCAAGACCACTTTTCCAACTACTGGTTAGATTAGACAGCCCTGTCACCATTATACTCTACCCAGCCTCAGGCTCAAAGTAGCTGGGTTAAGCCACAGAGTGCACGAAATGAGTTTCAATATTTGTGCAAGAAAGCACAAAGAAAGAAATGCAGAACAGAGCTAGTTGCTAACAAGGAAGTCACGTTAGCAAAGTTTGTATATGACACGAGGAAAAAAGCAGGCGGGGCTTATATACCATGCTAACCAATGGCACTACAAAGTTTATATGACACGACTAACAAAACACTCTGCCGCAGCTCATTTGTGTTTGGCCCATCCACAAAATCACCTTGAAATGATTTGCTGCAACCAAGGGACCAGACCCCACATTTGAAAATAAAAGTAGGCCAATAAAAATAGCATTTATTGCATTACATTGGTAGAAAAGGGGTGTCATTTAAACCTTATGTGTGTGTCGGTGATGTGCCAGGCAGTGCTGAAGCCAATGGAGGACTCCCTAAGACCCACTTCTGCGAAAAGTGGCTACGATTTTACTCTAAAAACTCGCAATATTTTATTATATTTCCAGTGTTTTTCTTGATATAAATTCAATATATTATGAAGAAGGTGGAGAAAGTATCTTGAGAGTCTTAATCTATTTTTATGAGCATTATCAATAGAGCATTTTAATGTAAAGCTTAACGTATGAATTTTTTTTTAGTGTTTTTTTGTGAAGGTTGAGAAGAGTTATTTTTTGGCACATGGATTTGCTATAATATCTAATAATGACAACAGTTGAATTCATGTCTGTACAAAAAGGCTTGTACATAAACTGTACATTGTTTCATTTTGTATTTTCACAAATTAAACGCTGATGTATGGTGCTTATGAGCTGTTGCTGGTTATTCTATCGCTGTAAATAGGTGGATTCCCCGACCAGGAAGTGGGAGAGTTTGCATGAGTTTTCTAAATAAAAAAATGTTGGAAAATTAAAGAAAAAAAAATATTTATCTGACCCTGTTCTATGATGTAAAGTAGGTGATCTGTCATAATTTCATTTTTCATGCAGTCCCTACCCTGGCCTCTACAGAAACATCAAATCCGACTTTGAGGGATAACAAGTTGACCAATAGTAGCTGAGTTTTACTTTAGTCCCTCCCCTGGCCTCTGCAGACCTGCTATACAGAATAGCTGTCAGAAAGTCTTTTTTTACATTTTATTCTTAGGGTCAGATTTTAATTATTTTTTTAATTTTACATTTTCTTATTTTAGGAAACCTACAGACAACACCTTTAATAAACACACAACAAACAAACAAATAGAAGAGGGTGACATCAATTTTCTAATTTTTTCAATAGTTTTTCACTAAATGTACCTTGTCAAAATTTTTTACTTACATTTTTCTTTTATCTGACCTACATGTGAATCTCTTTGGGGTCATGTGACACTCTCTCTCTTCATTCTCACCTCCAGACTTGATGTGGTGATGATGATAATTTGAGCTCCTCACAACAGCAGGAGGTTGTCATGTTGCCAATAGTGTTTACAGTCCAACAGCTCTCAGAGAAGACAGTGCAGACCACCCCAAGGTTCTGTCAACACCCCACAAGACAGCCTCATTCATCCTTTAAATCAAGTGTGAAAAGAATAGATCAATGTTTCTCAAACTGGATAACGCAACTGAGTGTATTTTAGTCCAAGTAGGTTGCCTCAAGATATGCTGGAGGAATATTTGTCGGGGTACCCATATTTTTGTTGGTTTGGTTTGGGATTATTAGGTCATTTTTGTAATAAGTGATTTTGGTGTTTTTATTATAATTATTTTTTTACCCCCGCCAAGGCAGTAATGTTTTCAGTGGCATCGGTCCCTCTGTCCATCCGTAAGCGACTTTACTCAAAAACTACTTAACAGATTTGGATAACATTTTCAGGGAAAGTCAGAAATGACACAAAAAATCATTTGTTGCATTTTCTGCATCTAGGATTTTTTTAAACAGCTGCCTTGGCGGAGGTCTGCACTCTCCGGGTGTTTTTTTGTTGTTGTTTTTTTTTTGCTTCTTAATGTTTTTTTTATTATTTTGTTCTTTTTTTCTTTCTTTTGATCATGCCTTAGGACAGACCAAAAAACATTTTACTTTCATTTTGAACTGGACATTTTTGGCACCCCAATTATCACACTTGGTAAATGGTCTTTTGTTTAAGAAATGCACTAAATCAGCTCAATATTGGTATCAAACATGTTGCTTATATTTTACATCAAGTTTGGTCAACATACAGAGAAAAAAAGTTTTTTTTTTTTTTTTCTATAGGCTATTAAAAACACATGACACATAGGCTACCAAAACATTTTTACAAAATATGGTATATTGGTATAGGAATCAATATTGGTAATTGAAATATTGATATCTCCCTTTTCATATTAGTACATCCCTACATTTACAGAATTTAATCTATCCCTAGTCTTTTTGCAGCTTTTGTTGGCCACAGTGACATCGGTTTCCATGACAACGAGTTCAATCCAGTCCATCAACGGCCGCTTTCTAAACACTGATCTTATTCCAAAAACAAGTGCCCCATTACCACCGTCAAATCAATGCTCCCGGGTGCGTCACTGCGGATTAAGGCGTCCTCCTTCTCCTCTCCTGACGGGCTGTCGATACTGACTGGCCTGTGGCGTGCTTTACCACCGAAAAATAAATAAATAAAAAACTCTATCTGTTCTCGGATAATGATTCCCAGTGCTGCCTATTAGGGCGACAAGATGGCCTAATCCCAGAGGCTGGAAGGCCTGGATAAAAGTGACCTTGGTGGTGTGGTTTGTATCGAAGAGGAGGTAAATTGACAAAAGTAGATAAATCTTTAGCTTTGGGCCATTAGCAGAATTAAACAACAACAAAGGCAGAGTGTTTGTGGTGAGGACTTTTTGAAGCTAGCAAGTGTATTTGAACTGGGCTAAAGAGAACGACATTGTAACTAACCCTAACTTTAACCATTATGTATATACAATGTGGTTTGTTACAGTGTATTACAATGTACTTAATAAGGTAGAGATACAATGTAGTTAAAGCTGCACTACCTGATTTCTTTTTTCTTGTATTTTGCAAAAGATGATTATTTAGTTCTTAGTACAGCATAACAGAAGTCACCTGAGAGAAAAATAGACTTTGAGGTCACCTGTGGGCTGTATTATAAGGGTTTTTGTTTTAGAGCGAGGGAAGGAACTGTTTAACCAATCACACGCTTTCATAGGACAGAAGCACTCTGATTGGTCGATATACATACTTTATTTATCCAGAATCTATCAGGAACAATGTGAAGGAGCAATTGCTTTATTTCAAAATTCACAGCTTATTCACTGCATTTTTGTGTATTATTGTAAAGAATTAAGAGTCAACTCTCTGCTATTTTATTCTCATACCTCCTGGCTTGTCTACATACTTCCTGGTTTGTGTGAGACTGTGATATAGTAATATAATGTATTTTGCTGGGAGCTGCAGGTTTTCTCAGATGTTCCCCGAGCTGCCCTGGGGCAGAATGACATGGCCCCAAAATGCGTAATACGGTCATGACAATATTGTGAACAAGGGTGAAAGAGGACCACATGTTTACACAGATGTTTAGAGCTTTTAGAGCCACGACCGACCTGTTTACCACAACACCATCTACACCGCCACAGGCCATATGCATTTTACATTAGTTTACCCTTTGATACGGAAATACAACAGGGCAGGGGCACGCAAAACAAAGACGATTTTAGCACATGAGTCAAAAGGAAAGACTTTAGTTCAATTATAGGTCAGATTTTTATAGGGTAATATTGATGTGAAAAATGTATACTTTGATGAATTTTTGGTCACCTCCAAAGATTTTAAAGATAATGTTAAATATTGAAAATTGAAAATATTTACCCAAAAGGTGTTAAAATACATGTGTATGCACAAGTATAAACACACAAAGGTATTCTAGGCTGTTCTGAAAGAGATTTTGGAAAATTTCATATACACAAAAAATTCTCAAAAACGTAAGGCTATGGTCTGGCAAAATTTGTGATTTTTGGTCACCTCCAACTATTGCTCAAAAAGTGTTTAAAGTTATATTGTAAGTCTCTATAAACACACTTAAGGGTGTTGTAGACAGTTTTGAAGTGTTTTGTGAATGAATGTACCGATGTTTTCCCTGTCTGCTTTAATAAATACTACAAGATACAAGATCCTCGCTTCCTGAAACTTTGTTATCTTGTACGGGAGGTTTTTCGTCTTCTTCGATCTTCGAGAATACTATGTGTTATTTTTTCCATTAGTCGTTCACTATCGAATGATATGTGAACATGTTTTATTTTTAACGGTCTTCACAACTGAATGTGCTCACTCGCAGATCATTCTACTCAGAGGAATTTGAACTTAGTCCCATTACTTGTTTCAAAGTACAATAGTGTAATATAAATCTGATTATCCAAGTCTTCATTCTACAGAAGCCAAGAAGCTCTAAATTCCATCTTACATACAACTGATTTTGCATGAGAAAAGCACAACACGAAACCAGCTAGGCTAAGTAAATGCTACATATCATTACATAGACATGTGAACTGCATTGTACTGTAAATAAGCCTCAGTTCTGAACATAAAAGACCAACAGGGCGCTGTGGCTGAGGGTACATTTTAAAAGCATTCGGTGTTCAAATGATACGGTGGGAAGAACTAGCGAACGCCAACAGTACGTTCAGAGCGAGACCCTCTTTAACTTTGACGCTCCATGAATTCTCCCGCTGAATGAAAATGATAGTACTCTGTGTGAAATACCCACACTAAGCTGACAATGAAGATCAATTCTCAGGACTGCACATCCAGGCACCAGCTGTCACTCTAATTGCTCGCTTTTACTGTCATCTCTGGAATCAATCCCATGCTAATGCGGCTCAGGTAATACCGGTTAAGGGTCTACAAACAGTCGCACTTCCTCTAATGAGCACTGGATATCCATAGAAAACACAGCCAGGCGATTTTCTCTTGTCTTTGTGATGCCGGTTTCAGACCCTCTGTGTATGGAGCTAAGATGTGTGCCGCATTTGTGCGATTATGACATAGTGCCAATCTGGATTCGTAATGGGCTAAACTGTGTTTACTTTTCAAAGACTTGCACATGAATTATTGATGATTGTGAGCTGTTGTGTTTCAAATTAGAGCAGGATAATCCATCTGCAGACCTACGTTGTTTACAAGGGGCCAAGTCTCCCTCTGGGGGTAAATGGGGTGATAGGAGAAGCATGTATGTTTGGGCGTAGGTTACTCCACAGAGAATAATGGTATGTGACAAGGTGCACAGGGTTCAAAATTTAATGCACTGGGTTATATAGCATTTTCTCAACACTCAAAGATGCTTTACAATTGAGGTGGAGGTGTGGCTGCCATTCTACCACATTCATTCATAGGCAATGTGGGTTTTTAATGGCAACTACAGTAGAAAATAAATGGTATGGGTGCATAAGATGGCAGAAAGCATGTCTGTATGTACTATTGCTTCTCCCCAATGTCTAAGTCAAATGATTGGGAATCTGCTGTATGAATGTGAATAAATGTGAGTGAGAGCTGTATGTCTCTGTGTCAGCTCTGTGATTAACTTGCCACACTGTCCATCCCTCGCCTAAAGCCCATAGTGAATGTAATGTAGAACAGGGTAAAAGTGCAAGATACAAACTGAATTACTGAGGCTATGGTTTACAGTTCTTTTCTCTTCCACAGCAGAACTTGATGTTACAATATCAGTCCCGATGGATAGGCCACACTAAAATGCTATAAAGAGCCCAATGGTGTGTAAAAATACACAGTCAGCTTTAGGTGCCAGGAAAGTATGTGCAGTTAGACCCAATAGTTATTAGAGAAACTGCTCAAAAGGCGGTAGTATTCCTTCTCCCCACTGCGTGCATATGATTGATGCCAATTTGTCCAGACCCCGGTTTATTTCCTTGGCCCCCTTTGGTGTCAGAAAACAAAAAAGCTTTGCATGTGAAGTTTAGTAATAATCTCTTGGATCGGCTCCAGTCCTGGGACAGAAATAAAGCAGCCTGAGTGAAAATAAAGACATGTTTCCTCAGCAGTCTGTCCGGGCAACTGCCTCAGCGTTCCGCACTGTTTGTATCTTTTTAACCATTTATATTTTACTTCATTATTTCTGGCTTGAAAATACCCATCTGCCATTACTGGGGTGACACTCCTTTAAGCCGTTGACAAGGTTTAGGAGCATAGCACACTGGAATAAAACGTCTACTTAATTAGTGTGAAGGAAAGTGCAGATCCCGAGTTTATCTAGTCCTCGCCACAGAATTTTTAAGTACTGTTGCCTTCATCTTAGAACTACATAGCTGAAAAAATAAAAGTTATTGAAGGAATTTTACTCCCAATTTACAAAACCTCAAAATACGTATTACACAATTGTAAGTCCACATGCTTTATTCGTTTCTTTGTCCCAGATGCCCACATTAATTAGTACTGACTAAAAAGATTGCCAAATAGAACGTTAGATCATTGGCATATCAAAGAACTACTCTTGTCCTTCAAAATAACATTCATTTTTGTTTTATAATTTTTGTTTCATGTGCACAAGAACTCAGCTCCAAACATTTGTTGAACTAACCACAGATTATTGTGGATGTAGGCTCCTCAAATCCTCAGTCTTTTCATGTTAATCTCAGACAGACTCCATCATGTTCAGATCTGGCCTGTCTGTCTGTGGGACATCCATTCACTTCTTTGTGTCAGCCCTCTACCCTCTGTTCACTGATGGAAACTCAAATATGAATGCATGTAGTAGTTTTTAGTTACAACATCACTATCGTTTAGATGAACTGAGATACACGTACCAGTGGCGGTACCTGGACTTGGTTATGTTCTGATTAGTCTTAGTTTAGTCCTGGAGTGGTTCAGAATTATATTAGTCGGAGTGCGCAGAGAATCCACGGTAACACAGGGATGACATGCCGACTCCACCCAGAGAGATCGTAGTCAACTGGCTGGAGAATATAACGATTTCCACGCTGGGAGGCAAGAGTGCACACTAACTGCTCTGCCATTAATTGTTGACTTGATAACTGTGCTCCAGTAATAAGTATTTGTACACAAGGCCAAACGAGATCTATAAAACACAATATTAGCTTTAAATGACATTATAAAAAGTAGTGTACACAATACCATCTGGCTTGACACTTTTGCCTCTCTTGATTTTCAGCTGCACTTTCTCAGGTATAGTGAACAGAGTCTGAAACACTCCATCTTCCTCTCAAGTGTCTGTCCCCTCCACGTGTGAATCCCCATTTCACCCCGCTGGGCTAATCCAAGCTGGCCAAATCCCTGAGAAGAGCCCTGCTATTGGAGCTGTCCTGCTGGGTGCAATATGCCACCCACTTCCCTGGCACTGCCAACCCTGTAGGGCCCCGGGTCCCGCTGTGAAGCCTTGTCAGTAAACAGACAGAGATGTATGAATCATCTAAGTGATTCAGAGCAGGTAGTCCCAAGACATTAACATGCTCAATTATGACAAAGACGTGATTTACTAAGGCTTTCTACACAGGTGAGACCGCACAGAACATCAGGAAGGAATTAGCAGGGGTGCTGTGAAGGAGGGGAAGGACAGGGTGATTTTGGGTGTCCATCACAAAAAAGGGCTGATAAAAATGTTTATTGCATGTTTATTATTTGTATGTTGAAATCTTTTTTTTTTCAATGTTTGACATTTGTCCAACTGTTGTGAGCCGGATTCGAACTTACAATGCTGGGATGAGCACTAAATATGGATTGTCCCCTTTGATGGGATATGGTTGCTTTACATTCATGGGATGTTCTCTGTGACAAAACAATAATGGTTTGGCCACAAATCAATTAAAATAATGTACATTTTGTCTATGAGCCTCCCTCCTGTACCTACAACAGTTTCTTTGTAACTTTTGAAGAAGCCTGTCAAAAATCTTGGTGGTGGGGCCCATTTTTCACAGGCCTCAAAATTTCTGACAGCGCCACTGCTAAAAACAGGTTCATATTAGCACCAAAAGTTAGCTATCATACCTTACCCTGTGTTACTACATAGTCGCGGCTATAGTCATTACCTTTGGTCCATATACACCATCTTATAAAGAACCTAACAAGGCAATTTGTGTAACACCCTGCTGTAGCGAGCAAGAAAGAGCAAATTAAGTTGATGTTTCAAGGAGTTAAGTCACCTGGTGTACTTAATTGGTGAGGTATCTATAGGAAAGAACTGCGGTGATCAGTTTACTCCCATCTCCTCTCTTTTTGTTAAACTCACCTGGCTTTTATCTTTAGCGTGTCTGTGCTTGAAGAATGTAACCATTGCCTAGACAGCTTTAATGAGTTTAAGAAGAGGGTCTGCCCAGGCTCTTTGTGCACTTTTATTTCTATATCTTTATCTCCAGCGAGCACTCAGGCGGCCATGTTGTATAAAGTTTACCCTATCAAACAAAAAGCGTGAAAAGTGCTATATAAGTTGTGTGCATTATTATTGATATTATTTTGAAAATCCAGTATGTTTTTTTATACTGTTTTGGACAATTACACACAAAAATATGACACTATTGTCTTGTAATATGTACTCAAATAACCTCAAACAGTGGGCGTTCAGACTTCATATGGCACATTTTTTCGGCTGTTCCAGACAGCTCGGAAGAGTCCAGACAATCCTGGTAGTGTTTGTGAGGATCCACAGTGACTAGGGCTGAACACAGCAGATGCAAACCCTGGCGTGTTCACACATAACTATTCAGCCATTACAGCGGCTCAGGAAACAGCTGAGGTAACCGTAGAAACAGGAATAGAAGGAATTCAAGGAACCAAAACAACAGAAATGGTGTCTCATTTAATATACACTGAAAATGTTAGGAATTTTAAAGACACCATATATTTTTTTCAATCTTTTTAAATTAAATTAGTATATTATTATTATTAGTAGGTCCTTTAATGTCTTCCTAATGGGAGCTGTTGCTTTCGCTCCTCTGAAAAACTTTGTTAGCACTTCCTGGACATATGTTTCCTTATCTAAGTGGTTACATAAATATCAGGCTAGGCAGATACTGAGAAGATTATCACATCAGCTGGTTATGTTTTGGAGGAGGAAACAACTTTATAACATGCTAGATAGCTAGCTTAGAAAAGTCAAGTTAGCATAAAAGATGAAACATGAAAATAACATGGCCTCTTTAACTGTAATAACATAGCCTTTTTGATAACCCTACAAATGTTTTAAAAAGAAGAAAATCAACCCCTACAATGACTAAAATGATACAGTCTAAACAAATAACAATAGATGCACTGATTGCCCCTGCCCGGTGGATGTATAAAACACAGCCGAGGAACAGGCGGTGTGGTTTGTTGAAGCATGTAGTTTCCCTGTGTAAGTGGAGGCTGACAGGTAAATTATCATGTGCGTCTAATAGGGCACAAAGTGGGCAAGCCCTTGAGGCACCATTTCACTCTCACAAACAGGCAGCTCATTGACCCCACCACTTCCTCTGTGACTCTGTGCTTTAGCATTCAAGTTCACAAACAATCAGACAGACACTGCTGACATGCACCACTCATTATAGGCCAAAGCACAGCCCATAAATTTATTTTCAGAAATCTTCAAAAATAGATATTAAGTTGGCTTTTAGCTTTATTTCCTGTCAGTGCTTTTTAGCTAAAACCCGAAGCAGGAGAGAGTCTGGGATCATAGCATGCATGATGAATAGACTTGGTGTTGTTTACAATCTGCTCATCAAGGCGAGGTGTAAATCTCTCATGCAGCTAACTTTTTTCTTCCCCTTCCTGCACAGTCAATAGCCAGATTGCTTGTCTAAAACGTGCCATTTGTTATTCTTCCAATCACTTTGCAGGGTACAGCCTCAATGCCAGGTTTTAAGCCATAAATCAGCACCTTTGTGAAGTGGGAGGAGCATTAATGTATCAGAACGAAGAGTAAAGCAGTCAACGTGTGCCCATGCATAAACGGGTAAAGGCTGCGTGCTAGGGAATCCAATGCTGGTATTAGCTGTCACTGTAAAATTTACTAGTTAAGCTTAGATCAAACTTCTAGTAAATTCATCAACTAATTTCAAAGGGATAAATCACATAAACTACTTCAAAGATCAGCATTTTTGTTTGTAAATTTGGCCATATTGTCGTTCAATGTGAAAGTGAATCGTTGTATGTCAGTGGGTGTCTTTACGTGTCAGCCCTGCAACTACTAATTTGCTACTGTCAGCCTAGTAAACTCTCATATACTGAACACTATTATAAAAGTTAGGCAACTGATCAAGTTTTCAGGAAAAAAAAAGAATGTAACTTTTGAATCTGAGCAGAAGTGACTTGGAAATTTTAAGATAATCCATTAGATCTTTTATTATGTGAGCTTAACTTGTCACATTTTACAGTGCACATCAGTGTGTGTGTGTGTGTCGCTGTATCGCTGTCTGAACGTTTCATCTAATCAATAAACGCTGACAGGCTTCACAGAATAGTGCCACTGATCCCCGTCACAGAAATACAGGCCCGACTTCATTAGCTCTGTTAGCGCTAAGCTGCTTTATCCTCGCTCACGCCCGGCTTAACCTGAGCGATGATAAATTCTAACACGAGGGAAAGATAGGAAGACAGGAAGCAAAGGTGAAACAAAGAAAGAGGGACATGAAAGTGTTTAGAGAAGGGCCTAAGGAGCAGGGTACAAAGTGGGATCAAGTGAGCGGTGGGAGGGTACAGGGCGGGTGAACCGGCAATAGTGCTCTTTGAACCATTAGGGCTTACAAAGGCACAAACAACAAAACAATCAATTAGATGGAGTTTCAATCATTCAATTATTCTATGGGTGAACCGACAAAGCGCTTTCATAGCAGAGATTTCAACACAAGGGCTCTCATTGGGGACCCCTTGCTTCAAATTAAAGTTTTAGATGAGTTCTTTTTCTAGTAAAATATCACAGTAATTAGCAATATCAAACAAAACCCTATCTCTAAGCATGGAACAGGAAGTGCCGAAAGGGCATAAGGGCATACAACTGCTCAACCCTTACACAATGAAAAAGACATATACTCATACTCAAGAGTAAATGGACAGTGTTGGGCAGATTACTCTGGAAAAGTAATCTAATTACTGATTACTGATTACTCCCTCAAAAAGTAATCTAATTACTAGTTACTGATTACTCCCTCAAAAAGTAATCTAATTACTAGTTACTGATTACTCCCTCAAAAAGTAATCTAATTACTAGTTACTGATGACTTATTTT
>JAVQKG010416945.1:0-10859 GCA_036025885.1 Hypseleotris bucephala | reverse complement strand
TTTACATACATTTATTACTGTGATTATATTTTTCACTGTCACTTTGATCATTGTAATTTTTGATCGCTCCTCTAGGGGGTGCTGCAGCACCATCAGCACCCCCACTTCCCACGGCCTTGAGTCCATAAAACAATCAGAGGTGTAAATAAAAATCCAGATCCAAAATTTAATCCTGCCCAAAGCCCAAATTACAAATACAGGCCGCGCCCTCTTTCATCGGTTCATTCTCCTAGTCCTCTCTCCTCCAAACCATTATTACAGACACTTCATCCATGGTAGTGTGACATGTGTCACTCTTGTCCAATGAACGGCTTACACATATAGCTCAAATCTGCAGGTCAAGAATTTTATATTATTAAAACATTGTCTTCTACAAGTTATAAACAATCTGACTGACCTTCACAATGAGCCTTACACAGATAAACTACACACAGTATGTGAAATGCACTGGCCAAATTATTAGGCCTATTTAAGACAATGTAATTATTTCTTTAAATCACATGTACATAAACTCAAAATCAGACCTAAAACATGTTCTGTAGGTCTTCAGCCTACAGTAGGCTTGCTACATTAGGCTATACGATAAAAAAAAGACAACTCAACTTGGAATTCTTTCAAATTCGCTATAGCAGCCCAATACATAGGCTACTCCTAAGATATCATCTCACAAATCCTTCACTTTGACATCTTTGTCGCACTATCAAAGATATTTTTTGTGAATAGTCCATATTTAAAAATGATTACTTTTAGAATATCCTCTCCTATATTCAGAACGCACACGTAGCCTATCCACGGAGCCACAGCCGGTTCCCCGTTTTGTGATAACTCCTACAAAACGACTGTCATCCTTACTCAGTGGTACACAAGCGGGGAGTCAGCGCAAGCCGATGGATCAATTTAGTACAGAAAGGCTGTGGCATTCTTCAAATGTAATGGGCTTTGATGTTGACGCTGAGCTGCATTACAGAAGCTTGCTGAAGCCAGAGAAACCTCTTTTCATCTGCCTGCTTCCCATGCAGAGGACGTTGGCAGAAAACGTGCTGCACTTCTGTTACGCTGCTTTTCTTGTTGCACAGTGCACAAATGTGGGTCATGCACACCTACTTTCCCTTTTGAGGATTAAGAGCTTGTTGTATTAGGCCTATCCACTTCCTTCCAGTTTGTCTATTTGATTTGCAGACCTCACATGTGTCCAATATTCACTATATTCTTCGACTTTCTTGATAAGGCCTTTTACATTTTCCTTTACTGTGATGCCATTTGCTGGAGACTTTTCCTTTTACATGCGCACATTGCCATCTTGTGGACAAATTGCGTATAGGGTCTATATTGAGCACGAGGTAATATTACTGCAGGCTAAGGCAGTTACAACAAGCTTTATGCTTTCTGACAAACAATAGTGATAAGAGGACAGGGTGTGCTTCAAAATGGTGATGAAAAGCGATTTCAAAATGCTTTAAACATTTCCCTTGGACTTCTTCTCCGGCTTCTTTTCCCAGGAGTATTATACCAGAGAAAAACAATGTATATCCTGGGTTATTATAATAATATTATAAAACATGCCATACACTCAGTTACAGCCTTATTTGTTAACAACAATCACTCTATAAACCAAAATTGCATCTTGTACTTGTAACAAATGTAGTAAGCAGAAAGTATCCCTAATGTTACAATGGACTAGTACTAACAAAACTTCTAGGCTCCCTGTTTCTCTGCAGTGTTGTGATGTATGTAAATGAGGCATGTTTCAGTTTTCAAACTCAGTTTACTTTGAGTCACAGTTGTGACAGATTTAGCTCTACCTCAAAGAACATAAATATTATACTACAATGCATGTGTATGTGTGTTTATTAGAATCACGCTTTATTCACTGATATGAAATCCTATTTAGAAAAAAAGCTGCACAAAACCCATCGTCAAATTTTGTTCATCGCAGGAACATGTTTCCATAGTGCTTGTTCACAGCCTTTGCTCAAGTACACAAGGGCACCACTAACTCTTGTGGGAGATGTTTTATAAAAGAGGACTGTACGTTTTTTTTTTTTTTTACCTCTGAGTACAACTAAATTCTGGTTTTCTTAGATTCAGTTTAGCAGTTATTTATAATTTACTCAAATTCTAGATCATCTTTGTATATCTTATCTATAACTACAATTTTTTTTTGTATGACAGAGGCATGTTTTTATTAAAATGACAAATGCACAATATGAATATTTTAATTAAAAAAACGTTTTACAACAAGTTCTTGATACAAATTGGTATAGAGTGGAAATGATTTGCATTGCTATTAGAAAAAAACTCCCTTTTTCACTTACACATTCTTTATTTACTTCTGATAAGAATGAACTGAACTCTCAAATAGATTTTAATTTCTGTAAACCCTTTGGAAACATGTCACAGTAACATGTCATGTAGGCCTATTGTGGGCATATTCTTCCATGTTCTGACTGACATTTTGTGCGTTTATTATAATTACCCAAACAACATAAAATATTACTATGTAGCACTATACTCACTTTTTTGCTTTGAGTAGATTAATTGAAAAGCTGTGTCAGATAGAAGTGCACTGCGTGCAAACAAGACATCTGAAGTGAAGACAGGTGTAGGCAAAAAACATAAAAAAGCATTGGCACAGAAGTAAATCTCATATGTGTCACATAATTTCATAATTGCTATGAGTCAACATTTGCTGGAATGTAGTTCTTTTGCCTAGTATTAATGTTCAGTGTACACTTCGTGAGACTAAAACTTGTTATAGGGACTGACCTACTAAAGGTCCCTCCCATAGAGACCATTATGGAGACTAGCACTTTCAAGTGACAGCAAAGTAAAAATGATTACAGCAATCTCATTGTATGTTTACTGTATGGTGTGTTCATTTCCCCTATACTAATTAAGATGGTATGTTGAAAATTAGTTCATACCAACACCCATGCATGCACATGAACATTTAAAGCACACAATGCTATTTCTGATCCACCATATTTTGTCATAGTAATAAAATTCAAGCAGCATCATTCAAGCTCCACCTCCACATGAGCAACTTCCCCAGAAAACAGACACAACATCCTATAACTACAAATGGTTATTGCAATGTTTGTCATTTCATGTATTAAATAGGGAAGAATCATATAGTATAAAATGGGGCACAGTAAAGGGTTGTCAAGGCCAGTAGAAAACAAACTGCAAGCATAATGTAAAGCCATCCCTCCTGAATATCCAAAATGGTTACCTACAGCACACAAATGTTATTATTAGGTGCATAGTTGTTAAAAATCTCAAAAACTACAATCACACCAACCCCAGTTATATACTGTTTCATACAATATCTGTTAAGTTAAGTTTAAATAGCCAATAAAGTATATTTGCTTGACCAATCCTGTTCATCAGTTAAAGAAACAAAAGTGACATAGAGTGGCAATTATAGACATTATTTTTTTCCAACAGTACTTGTGGCCAAGAACATTTTTTTCAAGGCTGTAAAAGATAAAAAACACAACTAATAACAGCTGCAATGCGTGTCTGATTTTGTCATTTGTATGGCTGCCTAGATAATTTGGCTTTGAGCTGTGTCAATAAAACAACTAATCCTTGATCAAAAAATCATACAAGAACAAAGAGATAGGAAGTACAGTATATAGCTGCACACACCATTTCCCCATGTTTGTGTTGTATTTGCGTAGTAGTGTCCTCAGTAACATTGTCTAGCTCTGGGAGGAGAAGTATTCAAGGACAAGGCGGAGGTGTCCTAAGCGGTCTTTGAGTGAGGTCAGAGATAAGACAGTAGTTTTATAGGCCGGATCAAGTTGGAGAACAGACAGTAACCACCAGCACCAAGTGGGGCCATTAATAGAAGCCTAAAAAAAACAAATGTTATGTTAAACAAAAAGTTAGAATGGTCAACCATAACTAGAGAGATAATGATTGTGTAAACAATATAGTCAGACATTGTTATCTATTATAAATGCAATTACAAAAACCTGAACTACTGCAAATGATCACACACTAAAAGGGATTTGCTAAAAGTCATACCTGAATATTTTCATCTTTCTCAGGCATGACACCATATTGCCGGTTGATCTTCTCTTGTACCTGAGTGCCAAGGCGCTGGTACCAGTCCTGAGCCTGCTGGTACACACTGTCATGCAAGCATTGCAATAGCTCCAGGTCACTACCATCAACCTAGATCAGAACAAAATGGTTCAATGAAGTTATCTTTAGCAAATATAGCTGTGCTGTGCTATACTGTATATAGCTATGGCATATAATTCTACCTTCTGGTCTTCTAGGAGCTCTATATCAGCAGTATAGTAGCCATCTCGTTGACTTCTCTTTAAAACCCGAAACCTGCTGCCACCCACTGTGTCCACATACGAGCGTCCATCAGGCAACAGCTCCAACCCGAGTATCTCCAACATGCAGCCATAATCAGCAAATCTATGTCGAGGGGCGAATATAAAAACATAACAGAAAATAATATCACATTAGAAGTAGTCAAGAGACTACTATACACTGCTGTCTAAATGTGTAGACTGTGTGATTACTGTCATGTGTGGTGGATGTAGTCTACCCTAGTGGTGCTACATAGGAAACATCCCACAACTAATGTAGAGTTTGTAAATAAATAATAAATAAATAAATATATAAATTGATTAATAATACCCTAATAATAGTTAATAGTTTAAAATGCATAGTGGATGTAGTGTACACTGAAAGAAAAAGAAAAACATGAACATTTTGAAATGTGGGTGGCTCAGATGATTCATGTGTTACTCATACCCTTTTCCATGCTCAGGGTGGCACATGCCAAACATTTTGGTGCCTGTCTCCATGCAGCGTCGCATCATCAGCCTGTATCGAGGCTCGAAGATGTGCAGTGGGCAAGGGATTCCAGGGTAAGCCACAGTGCAAACAAATATAGGGATTTCCTTTGTAAGACTGAAAACAGCACAGAGAGTGGGTCTATTATGCCAAACACTACATAGCTGTAGTGTAAAAATGTGCATTGATTTTTGAGATGTTACTTACTTGGAGAGCTCAGCCATCTCAGCCCGGTGGATTTCTTCCCTTTCAGCCAGTTGTGATGGGAAGAGGCTGGTCATTATGGTCTGAAGGAGAATTGTAATGCTGTACTTCCTGTTTTTAAAATACTGCAAAGCAGAGTTATGAGAAATCAGCTAAAACAACCTCATCATGTTATGGTATGTGTCAGCATGTGGGTACCTCTTGTAGCGGCTGCTTGCAGAGTGGACAGCGAAGGTTGTGGTCCAAACTCCTTTCTAAGCAGTTCTTACAGAAGGTGTGGCCACATGGTGTAGTGACAGGCTCAAAAAATAACCTTTAATACAAGACGGACAAGGAACTTAGATAAACATGTCAAGTTTCTCTGTAGAGAATTCTTACAAGAGAAACACATGAATGGCACTGTACTCAGTGTTATGTATGATTCAACAGTAGACAAAGTACAGACAGCAGTGTATTGATTGGTAAGCACTGACCTAGTGCAGAGTGGGCATTCAAAGTCTGACACAGAAAGAATACTCAAAGTTTTCTCTCTGCTCAAGCTGCTCTCGGCTGAAACACAATATTTTGGTTATGGTATGTAACAGACAGTGATGATAGTGATAGTCAGATGTGTGTATCAGCGCACCTCTGCATTGGACATACTCCTTTCTCATCATCAGCTCCTCATCTTCTTCAGCAGCTGGGAGGAAGGACACAGCCTGGCAGAGACTGAGGCAGCACTCGGTCCCTGTGTCATGTTTCACCTTGGGGACATTCAGGATTTAGGAACTGAGCTTAAGCGCTCAACTGTCAACTGTGAAAAATCTGTGGCACCTACCTGCGGACCATCTCTCCTGCCCTTTCCCTCTCCTCCCTCTCTGAGTGGGTGACCAAGGTCCTCATGGTAAGCCGGCCCCTGGGAGCCACTAAGACTGGTAATCGGACAAGGCTCTTTCAAGTACTCAGACACTACCTCCAACATGCAGGCCAGCTCCTCTGGTACTGCTACGCCCTCTGCCTCCAGGATCTGGCAATAAGATGTTTTGTTACATACAGTACTGGGCTATTGTTTTAGGCAGAAATTCAATCTCTGTAGCAATACTTCCAAACATCTTTCCTTTTGTATTTATTGGCATTATACTGAAAATAATAATAATAATGCATTTGTTTTTTCTAGTGTCTAGAAAAGCGCTTATATTGCAAAGACGCTTTACAATTTCCTGTATTATTCATTAACTCCCATTCATACTTTTTGTGGCGAAAGCGTGGCTGCCATTTTACGCCTATGACCCCCCTGACCACTAGTCATACAGTCACACTAACACATTCATTCATAGGCAATGCGGGTTAAGTGTCTTGCCCAGGGACACAACAACACTATGCGCGGGGTTTCGAACACCTTACCCACTACGCCACTGCCGCACTTATATGACAAACTGCAATGTTGCCAAAATATCATTCTTGGTATGGATTATAAATAGATTGCAGGGCTGAAACAGTTAATTGTTCATTGAAATAATCATTAGTAACTAAGTTAGTAATTAAATAATTGTAAAACTGGAAAATACAGACTCCAAATAAAACCCCCAAAAAAAGCCATTTTCTCATAAAAAAAAATGCAACCCACGAAAAGCAAAAATTAAGTCAAAACTTGCATTTAAGATGAAAAACCTTCTTTGTCTGTATGCTCTATCCAGAAGTCCACTGGGGAAAATTTTGTAAAATCTCCTTTTTACACACTTTTCACTAACCATCAATTAATTGATTAATCGGACAAATAGTGAACAGATTAATCAGTTAGCAAAATAATCATTAGTTGCAGCCCTAATAGAAAGTAAACTCACCTTTTTTATCTGACATTTTGCAGGGACAAAGTCAGCTTGGACTTTTAGGCAACGGTGAAACTGGATGAGAGCTTCCGTCTGCTGACCCATTTCCAGCAGTACATTCCCTTTATGAAAGAGGCCCTGCACACACAACAGTTTGATTAGCACATTGCTGCCAACATGTCAAGTCAAATAGGCTGCTAAAAAGTATAACCCATAAAAGTAACTAACCAATACAGAGAACAACAACAAGGGTTATCTGCATTAGTAATGTTTCACCCATTGACATAAAGCGATTAAATAACATAAGAGGAAGTTTATATAACCTTGCCTTGGACATGACATAACATCAATAAAAACATGCAAGTTACTAGAAAGAGGTCAGCCAAAGACACAACACACATACCTGAAAGTCTCAGTCTGTGATTACAAACCACTGGGGACATCATAAAGTGACCAAGTTTTTTATGTTTTATCAATACTTTTGTTTGCACTCACCTCAGTCCAGCTGGGTCGAAGGCAGCAGAGGTAGTCAAGGTCTTTCAGAGCATCAGGAAAATGCTTCAGGCCCAGATTGGCTTCAGCCCTGTACAGCTTTAAACTTAGATCACCAGGGACTGTGGGGTCAGAGACAAAAAAAGGGTTATCTGTGGGTTTCTACAATAACCTGTGTACATATAGTAAGTGAGTATAGTGAGTGCAGTTAATAATAGTTAAAACTGTTCCAAATCCCATATCCTTTAAGATAACTGAAAAGCAAATCTATAGTTTGTCTATGAGGCAGTAATTTTAAAGGTAATAATTTTTGCCCTTCAAAAACTCATTTATGGTAGCACAAGTTCATATTGTACTTCCATCATGCTGCAATACAAAATGTACAAAAAGTGCAGCCAACTAACTGGTAATAATAATAAAACACATTTACTTCATCACCATCATCTTGTTTTTCTAAGTTCCAACTTGCATAATATAAGTAGTCCACTGACAGCCTCTTCCACTGGCATTGCTATGCGCAAACCGTCGACCACTACAGTGTTATTAACACAGGACAAATTTAAAAAGTTACTATAAGTCAAGTGAGCAACTGCCACATAGCTGATTTAAGCTTGACTGGATTCTTGAGCAAAATATAGGCTACTTAAAGGCCTTTTCACCATATTTCTAAGAACAAGCAGAAAGACTACACTATGTAACCTATTAATTCTTGTGTTTTCAGGAGTTAGGAGTGCAAAGACTTCCATGCGTCCATACCCGTGTCTATGCCCTCGTTGGTGATGCGTAAAGCTTCCATGAACTGTCCGTCTTTGAGCTTCTCTTGGATGTGGCACTTCATCTTTGTCTCTTCGGGGCAGCACTTCTCAACCACACCGATTAGCAGCACATTGTTTCTCATGCCCCTCACTTCCCTCGGTTTTAATCTCTCTTTGCAATGAGGGCACTTGGATGGGAGGAAACCCCTGACGCATCTCCGACAAAACGAGTGACCGCAGGACATGGTCACCGGCTCGTACATCAGGAAGAGGCAGAGCGGACACCCCAGCAGCTCCATAGTGAATAGGATATGTCATAAATTAAAATGTCCCGAGGAAAAGAACAGTGGCAGTTTATCGCCACAGCACTTTAGCAGCACTGCAACGACCATTTAAATAACCCTCAGATAGCTTGCGACGTGCCCCATTTTTAACATCTGTTCGGTACCCTACTGCTATTAATAAATCGTTGAACAATCCTGGCCCTTAAAGGTACATTAAATGAGTTGTGTTCTTTTTATCCGGTGACTTTTCCGTCAAGTCCAAAATTAGTCTCTATTGTGAAAAGCATGCTGCTCCCCCCCTTTTTTAAATAGCCTACTCAGCTTCTTGTCCAGTTATCTGCTTTCTTTCGTTGTCAAATCTTTAACCGCGAACAGAAACAAAGCAAAAAATGTCCACATCAATTTGATTCTCTTTTGCCAGCGTCCGCTCTTAACCCATAAAGCGACGTTTCTTCTGTCACAAAGCTGGGTTACTGTGTAACACCATTACATTACATAAATAAAGATCATGTGACCTAAAGGGGGCACTGCGATTGGTGGAAATTGTAGCTTTACGCCCTGTTGTGAAACGCTAGGATGGCGGGTTTCATAACATAATTCCTGCGACAAAATTCTAGTTACTAATTTTATTATCATTTTGGTCACATACATGTTCTTAATATTTAATTTACAATAGTACAGCACTTCCTTTTGTAAAAGAAATAAATAAATAATAGCAGCTTGTTGTAGCCAATGGTTGTGTAGGCTTCACCCCGTGTGACACAGTGAAGGGAATCCCAGTGATAAACAGGGGGCGGGGTGGGGCAATGACTATTATATAGCCTACAATTATTGGGCCTTGTTTTTATAGATACGCCAAATTTAGACCATTGATATATACAAATACATAACAGCTACTTCACCTAGTGAGTATAAATATTTAATTAAAATTTTCTTAGAGTTTAAGGAGCGGTTTCTTTCACAACTGCTGTAGGGTGGAGTGTCATAACTAAAATTTCAGTTACAAAAGTCATTGACAGAGGCACCTTATTAGTTTCATGAAGGTATTTTGTGTTTATAAAAAAAGCTACCATATAATCACAACACATATTTATGAATTAAAAGCCAGTGGAACAAATCCCTAAAACAATAGCTATTGCTAGTCTATTCTGAGAGCACATCATGCAACTGCAGTACAGTTGAACCTTGCATAACCACTTTTAAAAAGATTTGAGTGTGTATGAGTGACAGAAAAAAATTGATTGCACCAAAAATCTATATTTAAACAATTTCTTTATTTGGGTCTACTGAAAACAAAACTAGGTCTGTTAAAGTTTTCCAGAGACCATGAGGGGCATGTCGTACATTATTTTATCAATATCATATCTTTGTAATAAATTCAGACAATAATATAAAGTTAATATTTTTACAGAACGAACATTTTGACACTGAAATGCTTAGTGACCTAAGCAATTTCATCTATAATACTACACATGGCTGCATCTTTGTCAAAATCCCTGTCCCTCTTCAAACTAGTTGTGGATTTGTCTTGTTGACTTGTTGCCATGCAGCTAGCACCTGCTTCCTCAACATCCATGGGCTCAGTTTTCATCCTTGGAGCTGTTGCAGAGTTACAACCTCCTGCTCCAGGTGCGCTCCTTACCTCACCTGAGCCTTCAACTCCATCCATCTGTGGTAAATCATCAGGCAGAGAGGCAAGGCAGCCCTGGATCATCTCCACAACTTTTTCAAGATGTTTCTGGAAGCGTTCAGCTGTTTCCAGCCTCTGTCTCTTCTGTACCTCCATCATCACCCTAAGTGTCTCTCTGGCTTGGTGTGGCCTGTATTCATTTATCAAGTGATGCATATGAACAAACAGTAGCTTTATGTCCTCAAGCTTTTCTTCACGCTTTATACTGCCAGGATTTTTAATGAGAATGTCCAGTAAGTCCAAAAAGTTTATCAGAATAGACATATTGAGTTTCTTTAGTTCGCGTTTGTGGTCAAACTGCATTGGATGCAGCCTTTCGATGCCTTGACTTTCCAGCGGTCGGATTATAAGGTCATCACACTGAAACTGGTTACCAAACATCATGTAGCTGTCTCGGATAGGTGGAGGGGGCTTAGGAGCCAGACCTTTGCGGATGTTTTCATCTGTATACTCTTTGATGTACTGCATGGGTGGAGGGGGGAGGGCACTAACCTGCTGTGGTTCACCCATGATGGTTATCTGAAAATATTAATACAAGGTATTTTAAATACTATACTTAAATGTATATTTTTATTTAAGATTAAAAACAGTTCTTAACTTCATTTAAATATATAAAAGAACATTAAAGATAAGGCAACACGGGATTGGGCTGTACCTTTAATATCACTCTCAATCAAAAGTATCTTCATAATCTTCATAAATTAGCCACAGAAAATAATACCTATACTCTACACTAAATTTAGGAAGTAAAAGGTGCCCAATATGAGTTTTTCATAACCATCACATCTTTACTTTTCGGAAAATT
>JAVQKG010416818.1:0-10303 GCA_036025885.1 Hypseleotris bucephala | reverse complement strand
ATTTGTCTTATTTTATATACAGAGAAAGCAACAACAATGCCAACAAATTATCCAGAATATATTAGAAAGTATTTTACTAAGTTTTTATTACTAAGTAAGTTATAAAGCTTAAATTTTGTGATAAAGATTTCTGCCCCTTTACGGTCCATTTGTACTGTGTGTTTGCCTTAGACACAAAAATACTGGTGTTATCAACATTGAAAAGTCCGAGAAAGTTGATGAGAAACGTGGTCCTCATATTGAAGACCTCAATACAATAAAGTCTGAATTAATACCTAGATAAAGAATGTTTTGATTACCATCGTGTGTAGACAAATGTGTATTCAGTATTCATAATAAAGATACACAGCAGTGACTATCGACTCATTTTTATTGATTTATTATCTCATTTCCAACATTGACATAACCTTATCTCGAGTGATGCAGCTGGGTTTAACACGGATATCATTGGACGTCCATATGAGCTGTATACCCACATCTTTCACCTGTTTAAGATGGCTCCAATGACCTTTTAGTGCAATCTTGAATCAATAAACACACCCACTGCCACTTTATTAGGTAGAGCCTGGATTTGATACAATGGTACTCAGTGTGTGGTCGTCTGCTGCTGGAGTTTCAAAATGTGTTCTTCTAGAGACCTTGTAATAAGTGCTAAGTAAGTTGCCATTGATCTAGTCTGATAGTCTGACCATTTTCATCTAATACATATCTGACATTTACCACACTGGATATTTTCCCTTTTTTGGACCATTCACCATAAGACAAGGCATACAAATAAATCAATAATGTAAAATAATGATTTTTCTGTTCCCAATTGTTTGAAAATATGCCAAAATCTTGCTAGAACCATTTTGTTTTCCCCACCATTCCAAATCTTTAAGCACTTGGGACCACACTGGATGTCACTTTGCCATGCACAAGCTCTACCTAATAAAATGTCCAGTGAATGTAGGTTTGTTTTTGTTATATACACATCTAAAAGCTCTTTCAAATTCAAGACTACACTTTTCCCATTTTTCTTTTGTATTTTTTTGCTTTTATCTTTGAGCTTCGCTAACACCAAGCCTAAAACTGAGATCACAGACAGAATATGTGTGGCTACAGTTCGGTGTGAGGCTATTATTCGGTCTTTATTCACGGCTCCTGTTACAAACACGCTTCTCATCTATCCTGTCATCGCCCTGTTTTTAATAATGAGAGCCAGGAAACCGGAGACTGCAACGCGGCTGAACCAAATCTTTTTACCCCTTCAGCGACACAGCCATGGAGGGATACAGACCAAGATAATTACACAGTGGTTTAGTACATCTTTGAGTTCCTGATTTGAGGCTTTGTCCTGGTTTAGTCCTGATTTAGACCTGATGAAGATTTAGACCTTGCTTGTTGTCCTGGTTTAGTTCTGCTCTTGTCCTAGTTTGGGCATGGTTTGGGGCTGTGTTTTCCCGGGTTAGTCTTGGTTTTAATGAAAGTTTAGCACTGGTTTATTACTGATTTTGTCTGATTCAGTATTGGTTTTGCCTTGGTTTTGTCTGCGTTTCATCCAGAGTCCTAGTTTAGTCTTGGTTTAGACATGATTTGATGTTCATTTCACCACAAATATAGTCCTGGTTTATTCTTGGTTTCATTTTGATGTAGTTTTGATTTTAACCTGGTTTAGTCTTGGTTTAGTCCTTGTTTAAACCTGGATTAATCTTTGTTTCATCCTGATGTAGTCCTGGTTTAGTCCTGGTTTATTTCTGGTATAGACCTGGTTTAGTTCCCCTCCTCTCCCTCCCTGTCCTGTTGCAGCCTCATTCTAGTTCCTGTATTTCTCCAGAGAGCCTGTTTTCCTCAGGGCTGCGGTGCTTGTCCTCCTCCATGTTTCGCTCCTGGTCCTTAGCACTTTTAATCATAAAGAGATGTTCTATTCTTCAGCTGCGCCTCGGGCTCCCAGCAGCTTATAGCACCACCGCATAAGGTTTTAAGGACACACATACCAAGTCCTGGTTTAGTCCTGGTTTAGTCCTGGTTTAGTTCTGGTGTTGTCCTGGTTTAGGCCTGGTTTAGTTCTGGTCTAGTCCTGCTGTAGTCCTGGTTTAGTATTGGTTTATTTTTGGTTTAGTCCTGGTCTGGTCCTGGTGTAGTCCTGGTTTAGTCCTGGTCTAGTCCTGGTCTAGTCCTGGTTTAGACCTGGTTTAGTTGTGGTTTAGTCCTGATTTAGTTCTAGTGTAGTCCTGGTGCAGTCCTGGTCCTGATTCAGTCCTGGTATAGACCTGGTGTAGTCCTGGTCCTGGTGTAGTCCTGGTTTAGTCTTGGTCTAATTTTATTAAGAATCTACATTCCTTTCCCTAGAGAAGTTGAGTTTAAGTTTAGTCCCATTCTTAGATCAAACCCTGGTTTTAGGCCTGCTTTTCTAATTTTTGGACCACTTTTTAATCCTGCTTTAGGCCCACTTGTCTGGTTCCCGTTTCATGAGTTTAGACCTGGTTTAATGCTGGTGTTGTCTCTGTTTTGTTATTTGTTATTTTCAGGTTCAGACTGGGTTTAATCCTGGTTTACACTTTATAGCATATATAGGGCACAGTGGCAAAGTATAAGGTTAGCAGAGCTGCCTTAAAGCAAGAAAATCCATACTTTAATTCCAACATTTGACTCTGCCTCTTATTGTACTCTAGTGTCTTCTATCAACCTAACACATACACAACTGGCCAATCCAACACCAACAATCCTACTGAAAAATCTATTTAAAAAATTAATCAAGGTCAGTTTCCTTTACTTTCTGAGCGGTCTTCTAGCCCAGCAACTATGGGTTTTAGGCAGGGTACAACCTGGACAACAGCAATTTAGCCACATGGATGATTTAGAGACAAGCACAATACAAGTAACCATCCATTTTTAACACTTGTATCCACACCCGAAACTATATTATAGGTTTTAGGGTTAACTTGACAAATGTTACCATGTACAGTTTCGTCCTGACCAAGACCCTGGCTCTAGATCTAGAGAAGGGTCACTTGAGGCTACAAACTGGTCACCCCCTGCTCCTGACAGGTTACCCCAGCGGCACTGAAATATGGGTGATATTATCTCGGTTTACTTTAGTAAATCAGTCCAACTAGAAATATGTGCATTCAACTCATATGAGCTGTTGAACACATTGATACAATTTATGAAATCTCAAATACAATCTACAATGTGTGGATTAAAGCTGAAAGAAGTTTATTGTGTAACAAGCTGAAAACAATACAGGATCTCAAAATGTGAAATAGTCCATATGAGTTGAATGCACATAATTTAGTTGTTCTGTAAAGTGAGACAAAGAAAGATATTTTGTGTGTGAATGAAATTACTGCACACTTTCCAAGTGTAGCATGTTTTACTGTTTTCTGTGTCCCTGCTCTTTGAAACGTGTTTAGATTTACTGATTGATGCCATTTGATTGTGTCTGTGTTACTGAGTCATGGCTCTTTAGTACAGCTCTCATGTGGCCCACAAAATTCAAATCTACACAGTCCATGTAGATAAAGAACAATGACTAACAGTTATTGTGTTGTCGGGCGGGTGTAGTAATAATCAGTTAACACTGCTCTTTATATTTTAAATAAAGGTCTCATTACAACAATTTTATCAAAATACATCTGACATTATGCTTTACAGTTACTCAGAGTAGTATGAATACTTTTAACTTTTACTTGGGTCACAATATTTTGATGCAACTATACTCTGAGTATTATAATTGGCTACTCTACCCACCTCTGGGCAGTATTCAGCTCTGGTTTCTATGTCTGTCAGTGTTTTGAGTGACCTCTGGCCTCATGTATAGTGCAGATCCAGCCTTAGCTTTGTGTGTGTCTATCTCAATGGCCATTCATTATGTGTGGTGTCGCAGAGGGCCAACCAGGTTTCAGCTTTTTGCCTGATTGTGTCATAGCCCAGGCTGCATTCCTATTGAGCATTCAAGGGGAAAGCGCGGGTGCTAGCAGACTGATGGTGGGGTGTCAGGTTTGGGGTTATCAACTTGTGGGACAGGTATGTTTAGGGGGCGGGAGGGAGATTGTGAAAGGTGCAGACAAGAGCTGTAGTCATGCATTCAGCAAAGTGGGAGGCACAGATGTTCGCTAATTCTCTGATTTGTGGCTTCTTTGTCTTTGTGATGAGACTGGTTTGGTTTGTGGGTCGGGCATTGTTTAACCTAGCCAGGTGTGGTCCAAAGTTTAGGCTGATTTAATCTTTGGTTTATATTCATGTCTATTAAGAAATTTCAACTGTGCCAAGAAGATGGCGTTTTGGTCAGCATTTATTTAAAAGTCAAAAACTTCAAACAAATCTTGCAATGTGTCAGGAACAAATCATTATTTTTTGGCTTCAGATGCCTGTTAGGATTTGGTATTTTTCTTTATAATTTTACAGAGAAAGGGAGGAACTGGAATGCCTTGGCAGTGGTCTTCTCCAAATCCTCCTTGGTTAGTTTAAGCTCAGATTTATTGCATATTTAGCCTCGGTTAACCTCACTTTAAACATGGTTTTAAATCTGATTTGGCCTGTGTTTGGACATTGGTTCAGTCATGGGGTTAGTCATGATTTGCAATTTTAACTTTATCTTATTTTTTGCTCTGAACACATATAATATATAATAAAACATTTTCAATTGTTTTAAAAATAACTTGACAATATTGCCAAGGCCTTTTAAAACTCACTGGCACCACAAATCACCCATTAGAGATCCCATATGTGCAGATGAAAGAGAGTTTTCCAAAATGTACTTCTGCCACTTTGATTCACTAGATTTATTTAAGAACCACCCACTCAAAATGCACAGAAAACCCATATTAAGTTACATTTATCAATCTTATTTTATTTTACCATTCTTTCCTATGCCAGCCACTTCCCTCACTGTAATTCCTTGGCACACAACTTGATCCAAACTGTTTCCAACACAAATCCTGCAAGCATCCAGACAAGATTATTTTTCACCTGTGCGTGCGTTATGATTGCTGTAAAGATGGCCGCCTGGAGTCTACCCGCTCTTGTTGTATTAAATCTGATCAGTGGCAGAGTTGTCGTCCCTGCTGTTGTACAGAAATGTGTGTTGACTTTGCACGAGCTGTTGCCAGTCCATCATTACGAAGGGTAACTAAGTTTGAAAGGACCCACCTGGTTAAATAGATGTTATAAGAACTTAATTATACTCCCAGGTTTCATTGCAGTTTGATATAGAGTCTGCCTTGTCATTTTAGCACTTGTCTAAGCTAATGTAATCCCTATTATAGTCTATGTAAATCTTTAGATAACTGGTCCCAACTGTCTTCCTGTTCCTTTTATTGGTGTTTGTCGTCAAATATTGTTAAACTCCAGCCTGTTACATCCTGAATCTATTTAGACTCAACACAAATTAATTCTCCAGAAAGCCAAAAGTAAATACATTTGTTTTCAGGTACACAGGTTTAGCTATTGACATAGTTAATAATGTGTTTTTTCTTCATTCCTGAGTTTAATTGTGGTTTTATTCCAGTTTTTCTTAGTTTTACCTTGGCTTAGCCCTGTGAAGAATTGTTTAATTCTGGTTTAAATCTATTGATAACCTGGTTTAGCCTTAGTTTAGTAACAATTTAGTCCTTGTTTAGACTTGCACAACGTGGTTTAGCCAATCTGCTTACATTACATTTTAGACCTGGCTAAATGTTGACACAGATATGATTTAGACTTGGTAGAGAAATACATCTGGCCCATTAAATTCATTGGTAGTCCTGGTTTAGTTCTGGTTTAGACCTGGTTTAGTCCTGATTTGGTCCTGGTAAGTCCATGGTATTTGATTGTGTTGGTCCTTCATGGCAATATGCTTTGCTGCTTAAATCCCCATTAAATTCATTGATAGACCTGGTTTAGTCTGGGTTTAGACCTGGCTTAGTCCTGGTTTGGTCCTTGTGTGTAGCCAACATCTGGCACAGTCCCTGTTTTGGTGCCATACGGTTGTACCCTTTTTTACACAGATTAAATTCATCGGGAGACCTAGTTAAGTCCTGGTTTATCCACTTTCTAGCTCAATAAAATAGCACTTACATGGAAAGCCACATACTTTCTGAGGTGGTACTTGATGTGAATTATTTTCTGAACTACTGCTGAAGAACGTGACCAGATCAAAGTGAAAACACATTTGTAGGGTCTGGAAAAGCGGTAGATTTTGGAGAGGTGCATATTTCTGGTTAAGGTGAAGATATACACTGATAGGGGGCAGAGGTGAAGGGGAGCCAGGCTGAGTTAGTGCTCGGAGGTGAGGCATGTGTGAGGGGTTAAGCACGACACTAAACACTGCAGTCATCCATCTGAGTTTAGTTAAACCCAGGTTCAAAACACAAATAAATCTGAAAACCAGACCAAACTGAATCCATTAATCCAGAAGCATTCATACTTTATACTACCATCTGTCTTACGTCAATAGTTTACCCCAAGGTTTATTTTTAGACCTTATTTAGGCCTAGTTTAGACTTGGATTGGACCTGATTTAGCTCATGTCCCCATTTACTAGAACAATTTTTATGAATGTATATTTTATTCCTAGATAAGACCTAATCGTGGTATAGGCACACTTCAGCCAATTTAGTAATAATTTTGATCTGGATTAATCAAACAGTTCAGTTTTAAGTTTCCACATGGTTTAGACCTAGTTTAGTCCTGGTTTTGACCTTGTTTAGACCTGGTTTAGGCACAGTTCAATTCAGTATAGATAGCGTTAAGACCAGGTTTATTTAGGGTTTACTTTGGCACTGATTTGCTCTTTGTTGTTTTATATTTCTCTGTAGAAATCTATTGGTTGTTTACCTCTATAAAGCTTTTGGTTAGCTTTAGTTTAGTTAGCTCAACGCAAAGCTTTAATTCTGGGTAAATTTGATTTAGTCTGTGTCATCCTTATTTATTAACTAAAAATTTCTGCACAAATTTCTACTTTATTCCTGAGTTTATACCATAGGGTTAATTCTGGTTTAGTTTCATTTCAATCCAATCCAATAGTGCCTAGCAAAAACAGTTGACAAACACGTAAATCACAAACCAGACCAAACCGACTCCATGATCTCCCAAAGCTATCATATTTTCCCATCTTTTTTAACAGTTTATACTTAAAAGTTTTCACTCCCTCCAAAACAAAGAGGTCCTTGGGGCTTGTGGATTGTATTTCGGAAAACAAGGAGGGGATTGACACGGTAAGGATAAGATTTAGGGAAGGTCACACTTATTTCATTTGCTGCAGATCAGGACATGGAAAACAAAAAGGTGCCACAGGGGAGATGGATGGATGGGTGCTGAGAAGGGACAAAAAGATAAGATAGACCTGCAAACACCTTCAGCATGGCGGCTCCTAGTTCAGTGTTCGACTGTTACAATGGTTTTCACATTTCAATTTACAGAAAGCAACAAGACAGCAGCCTCTTTGTGAAGTCTGGTGAACAGGAAAAGTGAGATGGAGTAGGGATCTTCAAACTTAGTTAATTAGCACCTCCGAAAATATTTGGTTTTCCAGATACCATTTTATTGGACTAAAAAAAGCCTCAACGGGGAAAGGAACTATGTAAACTAATGGAAATCTGCAATTAATGTTATTTATAACTTTCATAAAACAATCATAATAAGATCATTAAGAGATTTGACTATTAGACCCTGTGCAATGATGTAAAGTCGGCTGTAGAGGCCAGGATTTAAACCAGATTTAAACCAGACCAGGACTTAATCAGTACTAAACCAGGTCTACACTGTCTAAACCAGGGCTGAAGAATTTCCAAACAACCCTGAACAGCACTGCTTAAGCCGGTAATAAAAACAGGGAATAAAAAACAGGACTCAACCAAGGTCTAAACCAAGATTAAAACAGGTAATGCCCAAACCAGGACTAAACCAAGTCTAAACCAGGACTAGATTAGGTCTAAACCAGGTCTAAACCAGGTCTAAACCAGGACTAAACCAGGACTAAACTGTATATTTAATTGTGCTAAAACCAAGTCTAAACTGTGCCATTCTATAGCAGCAATAAAACTCTAAATGAAACAAAATAAAAACTCTCAAAGCCTAATGATTGCTACTAGAAAGAGTCTGTGTACATCAGCTGTCCCAGTCCCACAGTTGAGAAGCTCTAAAGCCTATGATTGTGTCCTTTTAAATTGTTGAACATGCATCAAAACAGAGGACCTCACTAAACGACATCAAACAGTAAGTCTTTCTGTTCTCGTCTTGGTCTGTTTTGCTTGTTGTCGTGATTACAATGAAGTCTCGTCCATATATTTGCTCTGTGGTCTCTCCTGTTTATCTGCAGCAGAGTTTCCCACTTCTTTTTCTGTATGTAAATTACAGATGGGCGACCCGTGGCCCAAACAGTCTATTTTCACACACGCAAAATGAGCAGTAAACATTCAAAGATTTGTTGTTTTCTATTCAACCTCATTCCGATTTGACTTTAAAATGTGAACCAACTAAAAAAGTAGAATCACTAAAAGGGTTTCATAATACATATAGCTGCTGTTTGGCTAGCTTAGTGGTTCCTAATTAGGAGGTGTAAACAAGTGGGTCCCTAAGAGGTTGAAAATTGTTTAATTTAAAGATTATTTGAAGACTGATATTTCCTATTCTGTGGTACAGGTGGCTTGGGATTTACAGCAACCATGGGCCTTTGGTGCGGTACATTCTCAACATTCCCAGTCCAGTCGCAGGGATAAATCACTATGGGCAATTTAGAATCATTAATGCAATTTAGAATCACCAATTCTCCTAAATATCTTTGGGATGTAGGAGGAATATTATGGGCAATATTGTAAAAATATAATAAGATGATTTTATCAGTGCACTGTATCACAATTCAACGATTTTCCCATTGGCAGATGATTGTAACTTTATATCACTGTTTGTATCAAGAAAACCCATAGTAACACAAGAAGGACAGACTGCACTTAGAGGGGTTAAAGATGTTTGTACCAGCTAAAAGCAACTATGGGCCGGTGGGGTATTTCTTGGATATTTGTCAGTTGCAGGGCTGACACACACATACATAGAGTTCAACCATTTAATCTCACATTAATTCTCTTGGGACAATTTTGTCATCAGTTCTCCCAATATGTTTTGGGTGGTGTGAGGAAGATGGAATACCACTTAGAGAAACCCCACAGTAACACAGGGAGAACATGCAGACTCCACCCAGAGAGGAACCACAATCTCAAACTTTACATTGACCATAGCCCACATACTTTTCAATGGCTTCAATTCAAGATCACTCTGTCTTTGACTTTTTTCACATTTTTCACTCAGTTTTTTTTAGGGTTGAGGAGATAGCTCCCTTCACAGCGGCAGGTCTGAAGATAACAACACCCCCTTCTGTTCCCCGGCGGACCCTAAAACATACCCCAAAGCACACACCCACTGCTCCTGCCTGGCTCGCATTAATGACCATCCATCACAACTGTTGATTATGCTATGAAAACATGACCGCTCACGTTTTATAGTGACCCTTTTGCACAAGCGCATGGGCTCAAACTGTGACAGGCCGCACTGCAGGCATGACTGACATCCCTGTTTTACTGCCTTTCTGTGTTTCGGCCTGTTTTCGGCCCCTGCTCCACTTTTTAGAAACCTGAGCATAGGGGCATCTGGTTATGGTTTAAGCAGCATCTGGACGCAATACTCTGACATTTACACAAATATAAAGTGTGTTTATGTGACTGGCTGCATTTGGATATAATAAGATTACAGAAGAGATGCAATAATCAAGTCTAGGAGTACATTTCAATTTAAAAGGACACTAGCAAACCCCTTCTAGCACACAACATACCCCAAAACACAAGTATTTGCAAAGAGGAACTGCCTATGATGTGTTTGGAGCGCCCCCTGGTGGATACAATGACGACTTGCTCTGCCAGTAAGGCTTACAAGCGTGGTTTTTCCACATTGACTTAAGTTACGTTGATTTATAGACTGATAGTGTCCCCTTTAGGTCGTGATTCAAGGAGTCACCTCGTTAGCATTTGGACCAAAGCATAACTTCACTGTTCACGTGATTCAAAACAGCCCAGCGTAAAAATAAGAAAAACAGCTGCTCTAAAGCGCGTTTCTACGGACAGTCTATTAATGCCTTACTGTAGGTATATAGTCTAAAAAACATTTAGTTTAATTCACGCACGATGCTCCCAAAAAATAATCTCAATTAGTCTACCATGCTTCCTAATTCCCAAACAGCGTTGGCCTATGATAACCAATACTGTTGTAATCGGTTTTATTTTTGTAAACATTTTTGTTTCCAAATGGTGGGTCAGAATCGTAAAGAGGGTAGCAATGAGGTTTCGTCTAA
>JAVQKG010416742.1:0-10035 GCA_036025885.1 Hypseleotris bucephala | reverse complement strand
TGAACACTTGCGTGTTCTCTGCAATCGTGTCCCCCAGGCGGTCGCGTGCCCCCAACGGTCGCGTGCTCTAGGCGGTCGCATGGGCGGCGAGGGCCATTATCCCCGCTTGCGGGTTTAATATTTATTTGAACCTGAAGAACATGTACAACATGCTTTTATTGTAGAGCCCATGTGAAAAAGTTACAGTATTGAATATCTTTGAACTACACCTATAAGCATTAACATTTGTACATTCACATCATTTGCCTTCTTATGTTAAGGCGGGTGATATTATTTTTAATTTTGTTGCGATACAGTGCAGTAAAAAAAAAAACTATTAAGTCTTGACAACTGACATCTACCACATTATGTCACACCATTTTGTAGCTTGCTGACCAAGGATATGCTAAAACCACAGTGATGCTTGTCTTTCCTTTCTCTCACTAAACACATCTGACAGTATAGTTTTACCCTGAAGCGTCTCTACTCTCGGCTGTATATTCCTGAGTGGACTGACTGTTTCTCTCACTTCAGGGGCTGAGGTGAACACAGGTCCTATTTTTCCGAGGAAACATCTGCTGTTATTATTAAAAGAGACAGTGGAGGAGTTGGACAAAGAAAAGCATCTAATATTATTCACAGGGTGAAGATCTGACCTTAACAGTATCCCACCTGCCACTGTGGGTAGATTTGGCCGGGAAAGCGTTAAATATTACTAACCATTTAGTCCAGTTGGATTTTGATCAGTGGTTGTGAAAAACTTCTAACAAAATGTCTTCCAAAGTAGCATTTTAATGAGCTAAAATCAGGACTCACCCAGGTCTGAAACCAGACAGGAACCAAATGGTGATAATAAAAAAACTCAGCACAAAACAGGAACTTTTAAAATCAAAATGAAATAAAAAAATAAATGTGTCAAAATGATGTAAAATAATACAGTAACAGATTCCAAAAAGTATCTTTCTGGACAGAGCTTCACGACAGAATCCATAAATAATTCACTTTGAAACTTGGTGGTGATAAGGTCCCTTAGTAGGGATGGGCGATATGGTGATTACAAAAAATGAACGAAAAAATGAAATGAAATGAATGAAAGTAATGTCAATCAAGATACAGCACATTAAGTTTCATTTTTACTGTAGCAAAAGGAGTGTTTCATTAAAAAAAAAATTTAAAATATTATAAGCACTGGTTTGGATATACACCAAATTTGTGGTTAAAAAGGTTTTAAGAAGCAGTTGTCTTCTGTGTAAGACATAAAATACAAAGGCAACTAAATTTCTGATCAAATCTAAATTGTGAGGTTACATTTTACACATTGCCAATTCCTACTTAATAGCCTCAGCTCTCCTAGGGCAGACAGACCACAAGCAAACATATTCCCACTAACACATGTATACAGACAAAGTGAATAAAGTGTCTTGCCCAACCGTTATAAACTCAACTGGGATAGGACTGACAACCCTCTAGCATGACTGTCTTATAATAACCCCCTCCCACCTACTGTCTACCATGTGAACAACAATAATTACTACAATCTATATTCAAAGGTATGTGGCAATGCTAGAAGAGATCTGTCAAAATGGTCTCAACCAAGCTTAAAATACAAAGGCAGCATGTTTTCAGGATTCAAACAGCAAAAGCATTCATACAGTATGTTCAAAAAATCATAATTCAAGTCTGCTGACCATATCACTGCCTTTTCAGAAAGGTTACACAGTGTACCTGGGGTAGGACTTTCAGAATGAGAGCTGTCGATGAGGTGGCGCATCTGTTAAAAGCTAGCTACACCTAAAAAATTTCCAATAAACCATATCTGTTCAATAGCAAGGCCTCGACTAAGATTACATGTATTTTTCCGCATGCTCACACAACATCAGAGGAATTCTAACGCCAAGACTAGACAAATTCCACAAGTGCAAAAAGTCCTACGCAGTGTCACCTGAGCTTCAAATAGTAGGGCTGGTTCAAGTTGACAAATCACAAACACTACGTCAAAAATGTTGGCTATGAGAAGGGCGGTGGTCGCTGTCATCCCTCGGTTTTGTTAATCTCAAACAAGCCCACTACTCTCTAATCTGGACGTGATTAGTTGCTAAGAAGCAGCGAGGCCCGAGCAACAAACCGGTAGCAAATGTGGCGCTAACGTTAGCTAGCATAAGTAACACCTCAAGTAACGGCTAGACAAGTTTGGCCCCGGTGTTTGTTTACCTTTTAGTCCCGTATACGAGTAAAGACGACTGAGTAGGATGAATACTCACCTGGTACGTGTCGGTAAAGCCTAAAATGTAGAGCTAACGGACGAGCGCACCACGACGTCTACCGCTCAGCTCTATCACACACACACATACAGCAGTCACAGCCCTGGACCAGAGGAACTGCTGCCAAAGAGTGACTGTAGAGCAAGAGGAACTACTGCCAAAGAGCGAGTGTACAGCAAGAGAGTGACTGACTGGAGTTCACGAGTAGTTAGCACTGTTAAGAGTAAAAACTAGTCCTGGTGGAGAACTTGTACCTATAGTATTATTTTTTTTATTTTGTTAAAGTCAATAACTGAATAATTGATGGCTTCCTAACTTTAGGGCCCTTTCTGAAAACTTGCAATGGGTCCCAGAGTTTTTTTACACCAAAAGTTAAACAAATAGATTAAAAAAATAGCTACATTACATTAAAGTCAACTTCAAAGTCGAGGTTAATAAATTAACTGCACAATAAAACATCCTTTGAATTATGTCATGTGACAGGTCACTTTTATTTCTGAGAGCTACACACCCCTTTCATATAAACAATGTAAGAAAGGTTATTGAAAGAGGACCATTGAACCTTTCATGGACAAATAATGCATAGAGAAGTATACACAACTAATAGCAGAAATGTTGAGTGTATGTACATTACTCTATTTTTATTTTCCAGAATGAACTTAAAATATTCCTAAAAAATATTTCCCCAATGGATCATTATTTTAATAAAATATCACTGCTTTTAGCGTGTAGTTATATAAACTGTTTACATTAAAATGATGTACTTTTGTATAAAGTGTTGGACTACTTAATTTAATATGTGTTTAATATCAAGCAGCTTGCTCTGTGAAAAATAAAAAGAAAGCTCTAGAAAAATGAATCAAACATTTTATATACAAACTGTTTTACTTCATAATTTTACAGCACATCCAGTATGAAAAAAACAAAAACAAACTCAATTTATGTTTTTTACATTTACCAATGACAAATAGTTAAAAACTTAGACACCTCTGCCTGAGCTTGGCTCACCATCTGCCTATGGACTGTTTACATCTATGTACTGTACATCACAGACCTTTTTCACAAGTAAAAATACATGGAAAAATAAAGACTTGTTTTGCTTTAAAAATGTCCATTATTTTTTCTTGGCTAAACTCCGTGGTGATCCCTTTAGTAAATCCCGGATCTTGAGATATGTCCCTGTGGCCTCTGCGACCTCGGTGTATTCTGGTGTTTCTTCAAATGGAACGATCCCTGCCGCGAAGTGACTTCTGTGAGGGACCTCCATTACTTTATCTACATCTTCTCCTCCAGCGTCCGTGTTCTCTTCGCCGACTGGTTCTGGAGTTAGAGGGCTGTCATCTATAATTACAACTGGACTTCCTGGACCACCTTTTAGAGATCTGATTGGCCCAGTACTTTGTGGTGTGGATACTTGAGATTTGATTGGTTCGGGACTCTGTGGCGTGTCTACCTTTGGTGGTACTGGCTCTGGGCTTTGAGGACTGTCTTCTTCAACTTTGATTGGTCCGGGACTTTCGGGAAGATTTTGGTTTCGCTCCCTGTTGTGGCTGATGGTTTCTCCATGATCCGCTTCTTCCATTTCGGTATCGACTGGCGCGGAGGAGGCCACGCTGGGCGAACTGGCGGCCGGTGTACCCAAGGCGGGTGTCTCACAATCACTATTAGTTGCGGTGTCTGCATTTTCAAGAGCGGCCCAGATGAGGCGCTGTTGCTCCTCCAGTTCTTCGAGAGTTAATTCGTCGTTTCCCTCTTCGTCGAGCGTGACCACGTTACTTCTTTTGAGCGCCGGGGAGCCATTGGTTGGGGTTGGAGGGGGCGTGCCTTTAGGTAGAGGGGGTGGAGTCGGCGTGGCGGGGGGCGTGCCGTGTGGCAGCGGAGGAGGCGAGCTGAAGAAGGGAGAGCCAGGAGGAGGTGGAGCCTGGAACTGGAAATCTTTGTTTCTGTTTCTGTTGTAAGGTGTCCCTGGGTCTAGGAGAGGACAAATATGTTAACAATCCATGAAGAAAAATCTAATAATAATAATACTATAGTATCATAACAAAAAATGCTATTTTTATGTGACACCAGAATTTTTTTTAATGATCAACTTCCACTTCTTAATCAGCGTCACTTTTTTGTTATGCTCCAGTAGTACAACCCTTTAGATCGACTTCTTGATTGTTTGAATCTTTGGGTGCAAAATTATACTCATGACAAAAATGTTATGGATAACTAAGTCACAATAAAGAATGAATACAAAAAGGGACAGCTAAGTGTGTGTAGCAGTGGCAAAAGTAAAACCATGTAATGTTTTAATGCAGAAATTACATGGCCAAATATCCAGACAGTCAAAAGTGATATAACTCTGTGCGTGTATAGCCATTAGGAAGGCACTAGTCTGTCTGAGAGCGTTTGAATGAGGGATGTGGGCGTAATTATCGTCTATGCCACACAAACATATCCGAGACACTATTCTAATGAGAGTATGAAGTGATGGCTGAGTGTGGAGGACTGCTTCCACAACAGGAAAAGGAGAATGAGTCACTGATTGTGTTTGCATATTATGTCTGGGTTGTGTCAAATCCCTCTGTGCACAACATTTAAGGTTAAAAAATAAAACTGCAATTATTTCTAAAATCAGGGTAATAATTTTAACTTTTTCTATATTGATAACTAGTTTATTACAATATATTAAAAATAACTGAGCAAACTCTACTAATCTCTGGAAAAATGAAGACTTAATTGCAGCTGGCACATTTGTTAGTTGTTTTATTTTAAAGCTACATTTAGAAAAGACTGTGAAATATCTCCTCTCTCAGCCCTGCTTGTTCTCCTGTCGAGTTTTATTTTATACCGGAAATAGCATAGCAGTTGAAAGTGCAACCTTTGACAGTATCATATATTTTTTTTAAACATCAGGACAAAAATATACCTGACTCGATGTCCATATCTGAGCTCCTGTCCGAGGCTCTGTCAGGACTAGACTTGGACTTCTTTGTCGCCTTTGGAGAGGATTCTGACTCATGTCTTCTTTTAGAGGCAGAACCAGGCTGGAAAAAAGAAAGGATTTTAGGCGAACAGGGATTTGGCATTTGCTAGTTATGCTTAGTATTTGATATGAGAGAACTCTAATCCTAGTCATTTGCATTTGTTACTTATCTGGTCCCTGACAGTTGGAACACATTTTGCAGAAGGCAAGATAAATTATGAACACAAGCTTAACTGCACTAAAAAAACATGGGACACATAAAGCACACTTAAAAAACTATGTATGTATGTGCTCCCCTTTCCCTTCCTCTCCTTTACAACTCTATCACATTCTCAAACAAACCAGGAAGTATCAGAATAACGAGGTCTGAAGTTGGCTAAAATAACAAAAAAAAAAAAATAAGCTGAGAATAAGCTGTTAATTTTGAAATAAACATAAACTCTCTGACATCATTCCTGATAGATTCTAGTTCCTGATGAAAGTTAAAATATTGGTTACTGCAGCTTTAAAGGTTTTTGACTTATCTCCACCACTGGCCACAAACATTTGAATGTGATTACCGTTGGAAAGTTACTGGACAGGTAGGCAGCATAGTTTTGTTTCATGTGGTTACTCTGCATTGGAATAGAACTGTACTGCTTAAACTCCTAAAGACAAAAAATATGGTTATAAGAATTTAATTTAATTGTTGAAAAGCAAAAAATACAGGCAAACTTACATCTCTCATTTTGTTAGGCATGGGTACATTAAATCCAGGGAAGTCTACCAGCTTAGACACATCATATGAGACCTTTTGGGAGTCCTCTGCAGTACCACTGCCATCATTTGAAACTGAAAGGAGAATTTTGCATTTATTTTCTTCCACTTCTTTATGATTTTGGAGGTGGAGTACAATGGTCAGTTAGTCGCAAGGCAAACATCAATTTAGTCTCTAATTCATTCACTATGTGACCTACTGTATATTTATTCACAAATGCATGTTATCTGGACTCTGTATAGATTGTTGGTGGACAGGGGATTGAACCCACAATCTTCTTGCGGGTTTTTATTTCTACATCTCAGTTCTCTGTTCACAATGGCCAGTTAGTTTCAGGGGTGACACAAACACATACATACAATGTCAGACATCTCTGACGCTCATTCACTATGGGACACTTACTTTTATGTATGTACCACAGCAAAAGAGGGGAGGCAGTTAAGCTGAACCTGACACAAGAGTCAATCTTATGAAGCTGACATTTGCTGAAGAGTGTTTCAGCACTACATGACCAGTGCAAGCTAGGCTTTTTGTTTGGGACTTTTGCATGTTCCAATGAGACGCAGTTCTGGCACATAGCCAGTAGATGTCACTAAAATATCACTAATAAGAAGCTTTAAATTCACCATCACCAAAGGGAGGATATGTTCAATGATATAGACAATCAGCTGGCTTGAGGATCAAAAACCTACAACCATCTTTCTTAAAGACAGGAGTAAACTGTTAAAAATAAATGTACCATTTCCATCATACAGCGCTAGTCCAGAGTTCTCCATCTCTGCCTCTTTAAGCCAGCCTGGTGGATATCCCAGCTGCCTCATGCGGTAGATCAGAGGAGGAAGGGTGCAGTTGTCGATTCCCAAAGCTGACATCAGCTCATCACTGTTGGTTAATAATACAGCATGACTTTAAAAATCCATATGTTTGAATTGTGTAACACACTTTTAGTATAAGACAGTCGTGCCTCATAACTCCAGGCTTGTATTTGGCAAAGCGCTCCTCCACCTCATCAGCATGGTACCGCTGGTTACCCCCCATGGCCTGGCTGTTGTTCTGAGTAAACTCTTTTCTTCTCTCGTTTATTGCAACCATATCTTTAGGCTAGAAACAAGTCAGAAGTCAAGTTAAAAATCTCTGCTTTGCCATCACAGAATACAACAAATGAGTGACATTAAAACTTTTCATTCACCTTAGGGCAATCTCTCAGCTGATGACTTGCCGAACCACAGTTGAAACACATTGACTTGGGTCTGTTTAGAAGAAGCACAGAGTGGCAACAGAAATTAGAAGAAGATTATCAATGGATGTAGTAAAAGGTGATATGGAGGAAGTTGGATTGAATGGACAAAATTATTAAATTATATCAACCAAAGCTTACCTTTTGTCTTTCATTTCTATGTCTTGGCCATCTGTGCCTACGACTTGGTTAAAAACTTGCTGATAACTTTGGGACAATTCAGGAAGTTACAGTGAGGATTTAGAATTTAGAAGACATTATTCTGTGTAATATGAAAGTAAGACGACACAAAAGGTCATGTCCATGTTAAAGATACACTGGCACCTCCCATCCGTCTGTCAGCTGAGGGTTTTCATTCAGAAGGGGCTGTCCAAGTTTGTCCACACTAAAGGTAGTGAAATATTGAACGCTCCCAACAACCTAAAAACAAAACATGCAGGTTAACTTTTTTTCAGCAGAGCAAAACAAAATATTCTAACCAATAAAATGACTTACTTTGAATGATTCTGATGTAGTCTTGACACTGCTGGACTTCTCTAGATCTTCCTCTAAAGCAAAGGCTGAAGGCTTTGGGAAAAAAGTAGTAAATTTTTATAGTTAGACACAGACAAGTAAGTATGAGAAAGTCTGTATTACTCAGTTCATTTTCATGATCATTACTACCCTTATAGGTGACAGGTAGGCTATTATGTACTGAATTATGTCAAGGCGCCATAAGGATACATACCTGAGCTTTGAGATGAAATGATGATTCTTTCTTTTGACCATTTGGGTTCTGATGTTTTAGCATCACGTTGCAAATAGCATCTTCAATTTCTTGACGACAGTTCCTATAAACATTTAACAACGCACAGTGCAAAACAAGGCAGTGATTAAAAACAGTTGCCATGCCATTTATTCATATGAGAGGCAGTGAGAAGCGTTGCTTGCTACATACATGAAACAATTTTAAAATGACAAATCTTACTTTGAGAGGATATTATTTGCATAAAGGATTTGCAACATCGGTCCGTCTGTGTTGACGTCTTGAACCGTAACCCCGCTACAGCCATCAGAAAAACGAAACCAAAATTAATGCGTATTGTCTAGTGCACGATCACGAATATGTTTAGTTAGATTGCTACAACAAATACCTTGGTCGAGTCAGGATGTTTAGTTTCCTCCTCAGTTCCTTATGTGATCTATGCATTAAGGACAATCACAATACAAATAGTAAACACATGTTGTTGTTTTGACTGTATGAAATAGGCTAGCTACTTAGCCACATATGCTAACGCTGCAGAGACAACTAAAGGATATTTTCCTCCGTAAGTTTATTTATACGCTCTTCACACTCCTCCAGCCTGTTCCGGAGCAAATCCTCTTCCGTCTCCTCTTCATCTGAATCTTTAAAACGAATATGGACAGGGACGGGTGGAGCATAATCGTCCAATTGCTCAAATAGTTCCCGATCACCGAACTCCACCTCCGCCATGTTTTACCCAGAAGTGAGCGGGGCAGGACGGAGCGTGTTGATTGGTTCTGGCTAGGTCACGTGAGAGCAACATGGCAGCCACTACATTTGTTTCATACACCGATGATTTGTTTACCTTGAATTTTGTTGAAAAGGAAATATTTTAAGATGTCAGATATTATCCACCAAACGCTACCAGAGTGGGTCGGAAGCTCGCTGAAGATTCGCTTTATTTATCTTGTCAATAACTCATCATTTAGGTTAACAGATTGCCCCATCAAGGTATGCACATTTTTTTCTGTTCATAATACATGAAATATCCAGGTACCACGCTTTTTAACCGTTTACATGTATAGTAATGTGTCACATTTTAGTTTACTTATTGCAAAGTCTGAAGGAAAGAATATGCTTGATTCTTGTGATCATGTTTTTGTCTGATTGTGCTGAATATATTGAAAACTTGACATAAACTTATGGTACAATGCTGTTTAGGTTGATACTATGCATAGATATAATGTACATTTGTAAAGATTTGTTAACATTTTTAACATGAAATGCAAAGTTATATGTTGGTATATACTTTTCTTGTCTTTAGGGTCCAGCCATTCCCCTGTACTTGGGAGCTGATCTGTTTTCCAACACTGACATCCGCACAGAAAACCACCCAAAACACCACGCCAAGTTTGCTAAGAAAGGCTTAGCTACAAAAATAAGCTTTCCCTCTGGTAATTTGTTAGAAGCTTTTGATATTTTATGCACATAATTTTAAAGCAGACAAATTTTAACTATATTCATATTTTTATTTTTCAGTTTATAGGTTTCATGGTTTAAGGGTGGCCACGTCTAACAACAGCCTGTGGTTCTACAGCGTTCAGGGACTTTTTCGGATCGCATTTGAGCTGTACAATAAACAGCAGCAGCTTGCAGTGCTAGAGAATTTCCAGGTACCGTATAACATTACTTTTTAGAAAATGACTTGAAACATTTTAAGTGCTGTTACAGTAAAAATGACAGCCAAGAGCAAATGAATGCACTGTAGCACAATTCAACCATCTTTCCAGATTAGCAGAAGATTGTCACACCTTTATATTACTTTTATTATAGTCAAATTGCCCCTACTTAATGTCCCCTAGTAAATGAATGTGAGTGAATCAATCAATCAATCAATCAATCAAAACTTTATTTATAAAGCGCTTTTCATACATTTAAAATGCAACTCAAAGTGCTTTACAGAAGTTAAAAACAATATCCCAACAATCCCCTCCCTCCAAAGCCCCCCAGAGCCCACCCCCCACACATCACCACACATGACATCACTAACACCACACATTCATACCCCATCACCACATGCACACACACAGATGGATAAAATATAAA
>JAVQKG010416656.1:0-12995 GCA_036025885.1 Hypseleotris bucephala | reverse complement strand
AAAGTATAATAAATGATATCGGTTCCAGTATCTGCCACATTTACCGATCCACCGATCCAGCTGAAAGGCCTGGATCGGCACCGATATCCGATCCAGTATCGGTATCGGTGCATCCCTAGCCATTTTATTAAAGGATAAGTGAAGGATATATTTTTATTATCTGGGCAAAGAAGGCTATGTATTTGACTGCACTAAATTGCTTTTTGTTGCTGGCTCACAAGTAAATTTTAGATTTTGTTTACATATTTACAAATGGCCAGCAGTGATGACAAATGCTTAGCTTATTTAAGGATTATGAATCTTTGTGAGGACAACAGATACAGCAGCCTCAAAGAAACAAATTATTAGTTTTAGTACTGTACTGTGTATTATGGCTCAATAGATAGAAATTCTATGCCTTAACTAGAAGATTACCAGTTCGGCTCTAGTATTAGCCGCTACATCTTTAACATTGCAAGATAGGGTTGATGCTTTGGCTGTTGTCTGCAAACGTCAAGTACTTCTACTAGAGGTAATACTCATCTGTTTCTATTTACAAATAGTGTGTGGTAGGTAAGAAATATTAAGAGTTGAAAAGGACAACTCTGAGTATGGGTATTATTATATTTTATTTAACTGTGTACCAGATAGAATGAGAGTCTGTCAGACTACTGAACTTGGATGTTTTAAGGTAACATGAAAGAGCCAACATAACTATCAAAACTGACACAGGGTTAGCCACAAAGTCAATTACTTCTCCTTTAATTATATTTCAAGTATTATACACAAATAATAAGTAATTTTCTTGAGGGACACACTTGAAAGCAGCCACAGTCGCTGCAGGCGTCTACCTGTGGTTCACTGTTCACTGTCACGACAGATTCACTTCACAACATGAAGCTATCAAACCGTCCATTCCACAGTCCTTTAATATTACACTGCTATGCTTTACTTATCTGTCATCTCCTCACTGATCAAACCACATTTTCTGTGTGGTCCTCATGCTAGTGCAGGATGTAGAAGAGCAGACCCATAGAGCTAATGACTATCTGACATGGCCTGAAGCGATGTGGCTGTATACCCAGTATTCATCAAATCTAGTGAGGACTCTCAGATGTGGAGAGCAGAAGCACACAGGGAGGGCTGGGGTTAAGACATGAAGGAGAAAAGGCAAGAAATCCTGGGAAATTATTGTTCCATACACTGACATTACGTGTGGTTGATGACATGTATACAGAGAGAACCAAAACATTTATTACCTCCAGGTCAGCAGTGGGTCAAAAATGGCTAGTTTTTGTTGCAGACCCAGATCTACTGTGTATGCAGGTTTTTTTTAAGGATTATGGATCAATGTGAGAAAGTTCCAAAGATACTAACTCCAGCAACTAATAGTTACTAAAAGATCAAATTTAGGTTTTGTAGACCAATGAGTAGAGTATTTTCAGTTTAAATCTATCAAGGTTTGTCCATCAAATCCACGACATTTGGATGAAATAAGAGAAAGCAAACAGGGATGGTTTATATTATTACCATAAAAGGCCAACTTGTCCACAAATTATGATTCTTTAGTACATGTAGCTATTAACATTGCACCTGAACATATTCAGTACTAACACATGTACACACTGTTTTTACACTTTTTAGTTGTCACTTAGCAGTTGATCATCAGTCCGTTATGCAGGACAACTAGGCTCAGACAAGACTAACTAAGACCAGGCAGCTGTGCATTCTGACAGGCAGACCAATAAAACACAGACACAAAACAAAATACAGACCATCTCGGGCCTAAAAGCCTCCATGTGCCCCACTCCCCGGGATGAGCTGTGGTCAATAGGTTTTTTAGGCTTCCTGCTATTCCTGTCATTTGTGGGAAGTGGACGCTGCTTCAGAGCGGTGATGGTTAGGACTGGGTTATGAGTTTATTGTACTTTGGCTTTTCTGGGCTGTTTTACAAAGCAGTCCATAGTATAAAATTTAGATGTATGCTTTTAGCACAGGCCTCCAGAGAGAGCTGAAATGTTTTTTACAAGAGCTTCTTTGTAATTTCAGCAAAAATAGATCTCTACATGATATATGAGAAGATAATTTATGTTTATCCTTCTTAGATTATGTGGCTACACTGGTTTGATTAAAGATGGACAAAAAAATAAGGACATGCAAAATGAGCAAAGCATCCAATAAAAATATGTAAATTAAGGGTGATGAAATAAGGGTGTGATGTGATTCTAGTGTATAGAGATGCTATTTTTTCTGCAATTATTGTTTAAGTTGCAATATGAAGAATGAAAAATGCATAACTGTGCATTTGCAATAATGGTATGCAAAAATGATCTTTTAGAAAGACTACTCCCAGTGTTTTCCCAGAGCTTGGTACTTTAGGGACTTGGCTATAAGTTATCACCTGGACCACCAGTGTTTTTGTTAATGTGTGATATGCATATTTATGTAAGTTCACTGTATTAATGAACTGGCTACAAGCTTAACTGACAAAATTTCTGTAGGAAGCACAGCTGCCCACTTTAGCAAAGCGGAATAGTAGAGTTTTCGGACTTCTGTCTACTAGCTTACTACTAAATAGCATCAAATAAGTTCTTTAGTTTACAATAGAAAAACCTCAACTAATTTTCATATTGTAGAATTTATATTTTGTAGATTGTATGCATACTCCCATCTTCTAGAGCGTCATAATAATCATAATTATAATAATATATAAGACATATGAGGGTCATTACCAAATGTATATCTACACATCTCCTTGACTCTGAGAAAACATAAATATTGACACATACTCATAATTATATTGAAATATGAGTCTAGAAAAAGAGGCTGACAAAGACATAAACATTGCAATGCACACATGCACTCCACTTCCCCTCCACTGGGTCATAGAGCATCTGGAGAGCTCAGCGTTTACTTTACAAGGCACAGTTTTAATTAGCGCTGTTTTAGAAGATGAGAAATTAATCAAAAGAATACAAACATGGTTATTATGGTAAAATGCGATGCGTCCATGTTGTTTATCATACGCCATCTGTGTGAACCCTGTAAAAATTGGAAATGGCTGAATCTTTTCTTCACTTTCCCTCCTTCAAGAAAGCCACACACTGAGTACAATCAAACAATGGTTATAATTTGAGCTTCAGATATGTTTTACAGTTCTGGGCAGCACAGGGCTTAGACTAACAGAAACCCAATCAACCTCACTCATCATTTATATCCCACTGGAGAAAAGGCAGAGACAACTGGAAAGAGAAAGCGCATTAAAAAAAAATTAGAGTGGAAATCTGTTCAGCAGTCGTGGGCAGATTTATAGGCACGCTATTTATTGAAAGGAGCAGAGTCATTGATGGGAGGAGATCTTACAAACCTTTATAATCTTAAAATTGATCAAAGACAGAAACATAATAGCAATGTCTGAGAAAGCTGAAGGTAGTGTATAGCTTAGAGATGCACTGATCCAGCATTGTGGATGCAACAATACCCGATATACACCAGTAGTACAGTAATGCAATGACTAAAGGCATAAACATCTCCTTCCCAACTACATACAACAAGTTTATATTATATTTTATTTAGGTTTAAAACTTAACTAAGACCAAATGACCCTCAAAATGTCTAACTTTTATGAATAGTGAGTTAGAATATCATCATGTAATTTCCTACATTATTTATCTGCTCATAATAAGGCTAAATCGGCTACATTTACAGATGATAGACTATTTTATTTGCATTATTTATGTTTATGAGGACAGTAATATACTGAATGGGAAGCTTCATAGAGGACAAATGCAACCAAAACAGTGAAAAGCTGTATTGTTCTTGTTTAAAAATAGCATTTATCATATTTCATAGATCATTCTTATTAGTGTGTTGTTTTAGATGGTCCATCGTCACATACCCGTATCCACTGATTAGCTTTGGCTTCTACTACATTTTTGGGAGACTCTGAATACATCCCCAACAGGCACTGGAACAGCAGACCTCGACTTGTGGCTGCAACAATAAGCAAACAATGGGTTAGAAAAGTAGTTTAGTTGATTTTTACAGTGCCAAAATGATAACCTGACTTGAAAAATTGTGAATAATGGACTCACTGTCAGCAGTTATATGAGGGATCCAGCAAATTCTGCCCAAGAACTGACCCAACAGTGGCAACGTCTTCATAGTCTCTGTGGTGGAGCTCTTATATAGAAGAAAAACAAGAAGCATCAATTAATAAAATTACACTTTTTCTAACCTCAACAAATACATTACAGTGTCAAAGGTTTTTGATATAGTTTAAAATTAAAAATTAAAACATATTACATTAACTGTATATTGCCAAGCCCTACTACCAATCTTTTTAAAAAATATATACATTAGCAGTATTAGTTACCAATACTTCGTACCAATAATAATCTAATTGTTCAGCATTTGGAATTACAAGAAACACAGTTAGCATAACCTTAGTGGTCCATAGTCATCATAACTGGCTCCATGAAGGCAACAGTGAGAGATACAGAGAGCAGACTGTGGCCCAGACCAGGCTCTGTTTTAGGGTGCTAGACCCTCAGGGTGTAGTGTAGGTACAGGCCTGTTTAGAGCAGGTGATGTGTGTCTCTAACAGCCAATTAAATCATCCCCACTAGTTTAACCCATACAGACACTGTTGTTTACAATGTTTCTAAAATATATTATGTGAGTCAGTCAAACACAGACAGGGTACATTAAATTTGATTTCTAGCAGAATAATATGTAAAGATGTCAAATGAGGTATGGGTGGGCTGATATAGTAAAATTATATCATTCTTTTAATAAGACATTTTATCATTTATCACCATATTGCACATCCCAAACCATCTTAATGGTTTATGATTTTAATATACTGGCTGTTTGTCATAAACATTAGTAAGGTGTTCAAAAGTTTAAATCGCATCATTGCATCATTAATCTAACACTAAAATCAGCACTTTTAAGTCAATCTCTAATGCTTTACTTGTCTGTAAAATAGTGTTTTCTCCAAATCCCTGACTACAACATTAAAATAATTTTCCATGACTGTAAAACATGTGTGCAGTGATGTTTTACATTGTTACATTATGCATTTAATATACCAACACAAAACACATAAGGTTTTAGAGTTTGATAAGTGCATAGAGTTATATGAAAACAGATTGAAGAGTGACGTACTGCTCTCATTTACAAGCATATGTTCTTCTCACATGTGTGCATGAATCACATAATACACAAACACGATACAGTAAGACTTGATTATTCACACCATATATATTAACAGGCCATCGTCATACGTTACAGCTTAACACTAATTGAAGTCACGGCACAGAGAAATCTACACAGACTGACATGTGCACTTTTATTGAAGTAAGGTGCTGGTGCTTGAACAAGGATAATTGGCCTTTCATGTAATGAATCCTCAAAGAATGTAGGGGTTGCTGTTCTCATCTTGCAAGACATTTTTTATTCATTTTAGTTTCAAGCATCAAGATAAGTTGCATAGGATATTTAATAAAGCCACAAATTTAAAAAATGTCTTATTTAATGCCTTTAGTTTGCACATTTGCCAAAATAAATGGGAAGGTCCACGAATGTAGTAATCAAAATGCATGCGTGATTGGTGGAGTCTTTATTAAAGGTTACACAGGCTACAGGGGTTCTTTCAATGCCTACTATTTACAAGAATGTACATATTGTGTGTGAGTGGACATAATCATTAATGGAAAGCATTGTGGGGCTGAGCCAAGTAGGGCACTCCCCAGACCTCCACCAAACCCACACAATCAGAGTCAATAACACATGGTAAAGCTTGTTGTATACATCTGCATTTGTGCTCTGGTGATGAAACTCTGCAGGAATGTTAATTTATAATCAGATCTTTGCATTGCTCTAAGGCAGGAGAATGCCCATAAGAACAAGCACCAGAAAGCAATTATTACAGACTACCAGAACGTATAGGAGATCCGATCATTGGGACAGAAGTGACAGATTACGTAGTTGACAGTGAGTCAAAAGTTATTTTAATGTTGTAGACATTTATAGACATTTATGACATTTAACAGCGGAAGATCTAACAGATAAAAAACCTCTGTTCCTGACATCACCCAGACCCTATCAAAGAAGACTTCAAATAAATCAGGTAACTATGGAGACTAGAAAAATATATCAATCTAATGTCCCCAACTATCGCTTTGAACTGTGATAATGATAGACCATTGTCCAATCATTTCCTCCACACAGTTAATGCATAAAAAGATGAAGGCACCATTTCACAGCAGCCTGGCTCCCGAAAAGATGGCCCATGTAACAATAAATGTCAAAACAAATGTTGGGAGGGACGTTACTTTTAGGTTAGTCCTGGGTTAGCCCTGGTTTGGTTGCCTGGTGGAGATCTGGTTTAAATTGAGCACTTATTTAGGCACATTTTAATCCAATAAAAATGCCTGAAATCCCACATAATTGAACTGAAATGGTACATTGTGTGAAAAGATTGAGACCAACACAAAAAGCCTACTAAATGTTTCCAAGAAGCAGGCATTCCCCAGCAAGTGTTTTTATGAGCCTAATGCCAGTAAAAGGGATTTCAGTCCATTAAAGATATGATGCTATTCTCTTTGCTCTCTTAGTAAGGAGTTACATTCTGACACCTCTGAATGACGCATCAGTGGAAGTGGGCAAATCAAAATAAATAATAGTGGATTTTAGTGGATCTATAAAACATATAATGCATAGTTACCATCAGGAGAGGTACTGTACTGTGTATCTGTTTTGCCTCGTTGTTAAGTACATTAAATTTCAACTTTATGCAGCCATTTCTCCCTCACTATTGGCTTTGAACAAATTCCTTGAAATACATTTATAGCTCCAGGCAAAGTATTGAGACAGAATTAAATTTATGGAAAGTTTGTAGCTATGACACAATTAACCTCATTAACTAATCTGCATCCTACAATGTCACGATAAATCTCAAGATGCATTTTTCACATTTTTGGAGTAGAAAAGTGTTTTTACAAGAAAAATCTTTGAAGAGTGAGTAACCGAGGCATGTTCGCAGTAAGACCGCTCCCCTCCTGTCCTCAGCCCCCTTCCCAAATTTGCTGGAGCTGATATGGGGATACATTAGGTTAGCACTGCAGGTCCCACAGCGACTATTACCTGACTGGGCCGACTGTGCAGCAGTGCCAGGCAGACATACACAGGCGTGGAGCAGCACAGAGGGCTCTCTGTGAGTGAAGGAGCAGGACCTTACCCACGACCACTTACATTTCATGCCTGGCCTTAGACTCGGTGCCAGCAGAAGAATGTATGTGTGCTTACATATTTGATTTGCTCATGTTGGAATTAACTGAGCAATTTATACATTAGAGGTACATTTGAAGAAGACTGTGAACTTGTATTTTATAAAATGCAGTTGACAAAATAATATGCACTGTACACTAAATAATAATAATAATAGATCTATACCCAGGACATTTGTAGACACTTAGCAACAGTGTTTGGATCGATTATTTGATAAGCAAAAGATTAAATAGGAGGATATGACAAAAAGTTAGTAATGCCAGCCTTTATCCCATAATACTGTATATCTCTCACCTTTTTAGTTAATACAATGTGAGGTTGATCACATTAGTTAAAACCACTTACCATGTTGTTAATGTGTGTAAGAAGCTTCTGTAGAAAGTCCCTCAGTCTGTTTAAGTGCAGACAGATGTCTCTCTGTGTATTCGACCTGTCCTTCTGGTCCCAGGCCTTCACTGTGTCCAGCCACTGCTGCATCTCCAAGATATCTATCAAGGACTCTTCCCCCTCTGACTGCTCCATCGGTGCTTCAGACATTGTGCACCAGGTACAGGATGTAGGAGGATATCTGTATTAAAAAATAGACACAAGAAAATGATTATGGCAAGCCAGCAGCAACCAAAGGCATTACAATTCAAATATGTGGAAACCCTGATCCAGACAGTGATCCTAATGCACACCAAAATTTGACATTTTTATAAGTTGCGACCTTACCTGCAAATCTACCAAATCAATTCTGTACAGTATGTTAGAACCACAATCCCAGCAGATCCAAAACCCATAACTTTTTAGGTTGTTAACAAAGAGACTAGTTGAAGAAAATAACATCACTTCCTTGAGTAAAAAGTAAATAAAAACAAACAAACAGCCACATATTAGGTAAACAGTTTTTTTTCCATATATGTGTGGCCACATTTTCTATCAAGAGCAGACATGGATAATAGAAGAAGTGGAAGTAATAATAAAAGGAAAATAAAGCGAAGCAATGTGTGTTAATGTGGTAATGTTAATGCACTTATTAAAACAGTCTAATGATCAAACTTTTCCAGCTCTGGGAAAACAACACATGCGCTCATGAAGGCCTACTGTGAAATAAACAGAACATTCTTCACCTTTTATGATGATGAGGAGAGAAACGTAGGGGGCCACATCACAAAGTGGTGTGTGAGAACATATTTGGTGCCCGTCTATAACCTGAGATAGTGTGTGTGTGTGTTTTGCCATAATGACAGGTCTGTGTGGGACACCACAGGGTTGTGTTTTATGATCAAGTCGTTACACACGATTTGTTTAATGTCTTGCCATCATCTCTGCAGGAAAGCCCCTATGGCCCACTGATGCGAATATATAAATACTCATTTTAGGGGAAAAAAGACCAACCAAATTAGGAACAAACTACTCTTGTTGACTTTTGGGGGGAGATCAGTTTACGGTATGTGGAAAAGAACAGCTTTCAAGTACACAGTTTTCATAATATGTAGTAATTAATCTATTAATGCGGTACTACTAAGGAGTATTTTGCAGCCACTATTGTTTTAGTCCTGCTCTAGTCAAGGGGTTGAATTTGATCTTTGAACCATTGCTTGCTAGCTTAAGACCTGATTTAGTGCAAGTTTAGTCCTTGTTAAAACCAGAGAAAAATCTGGTTTAGTCTGGGAAAAACAGGCTTTTTTTCTGAGGTGGTACTTACTTGGAGTGGTAATAATAGAAAAAAATATATTTTCTAGAGTGAATATAGAGCTGCACTCGACAGCAGCAGTATTTTGGCTCAGCTCTCCGGAGCAGAAACAAGATGTGACTGCTCAAATATTATCTTTGAAGACTTGTTAACCTTTGCTTGTGGACTTTGAGTAAGGCCAAGTTTGCTTTTCCAATTATGGAAATGTTGACATTATTGCAATTTAATAAAATCTTTGAAACATCAGTTGCTACAACTTTACTTCAATATCTAAGGTTTATTTTTTTATTTGGTTACGTAAGAAAGAGGCTATTACCAAAACAACAAATTAAAAGATGTTTGTAGATTTGTTTTCCAGTCAGGCTTCATACAATTCTCACCCATGCTTTTCTTATGACTTCTTCATTACTTTTCACAGCCTCCATGAGAAAAGTTAACTTTATTGTTTGCAAAAACTGTTTGTTGTGTTAAATAACATCTTATTGTTAATATTTTATGCAGTAATGTGAGATAAATATATATTTATAGAATTGTCCATCTAAATATTTAATTTTCTTCAATTACATAACTGTGCATTTGTAAACAACTGTATAGGTCTGGTACTAACTTTACAATTGACCATGTTGGTACTAATCTAAACCACACGATGCCGCTGTTTCCACTAATACCCTAGTACAGTGTGTATCCATTTAGTTTAGATAGTGACTGCTAAAAACACAGCAAGGATTTTTATAAACTCCTGACACATTCAGACGGAACTAATAACAACCCCAGATATATCTAATTGCATTATGAGCAGCAAAATACAAAATTTCAAGCTAGCGTCACCTTATTTGCAAACTACCGCTTCAAAACTTTACTACAACTTTAGAGTCAACTCACCACTGCCAGACAACAACTACCGCTGCCGTTCGTGTATTTTTACGGAGCAGAAGTCTCGTCAAGACATCTTTTTCTCGCTACATGCAAAAATATTCCGACTGACAAAAACAAACTGAACTTCCCTCTTGTGCTGGAGTTCCGCTCGGAGCTGGACGCTGATTGGCTAGGGGGGAAAGTAGAGGCGCCCTTTAACGCTGAGCACTCTGGGAAATTGAGTTTTGTGAGTATAAACCTTTTTGAGAAAGCACAAAGATATGTTACTGCATGTTTTCTGCATGTTGTGATTAAAATGTAATCATTGCTTGTTTGTCTACAGACGGAAATGTTGTGTTTTCGTCAGAGACTTACAATGCATACCTTCATTTTAAAATAGCCTACAAGTAAAAAAAAATCAAGTTCAGGGATTTGTAAAGGCGATTTGTTAAGGCATGTAGACCTATGGGCCTACTTGTTATTTATATTGAATGCATTGATTAGACATGGTGGCAAAAATAAAATCACACCTATTATATGTATGCAATTAACCTACAGTCCTCCCTATGACTTCTTATAAGTTTACATAAGTATGTCACACATCTACCATTCAGAAGGTTAAGCAAAGTGCATACCCTGACCAAGAATTTGAGGGTCCAAGATTGTGTCCCAGTGGAACCTAAAGCAAACTTTGAGGCTTCCTTGGACTGCAACTCACCCAGGGACTTCAGCCAGACTTCAAACAGCACTATACAGGAAACAATTGTGAATGCATATAATGTAATGTACAATCCTCTGCTGTATGAAGGTTTTGCTTGTGAAAGAGATTAGCGTATATGTGAGAAGTGTGGGGCTCACATTGTAAGATTTAAAGCTATGGCTGTGTGTGGTCAAATGAGGTACCTCAATGTCCAGGTTTAAGCTTTAGGAATGTACTGTATGCATGCATGAGTGACCAAGTGCAGTCTGGACAACAGCACACTGTGGGGAATACTATAGACCAGTGCTTCTCAAACTTTTTTAGGAGACCCATGTTTGTTTCTTTTATTGTCTTTTGGGAAATGGTTATGGACATAAGACATAATAGTGTTTAGTTTTTTTTTTATGTTTGAACCGAAAAATCTTTTGTGTGACCCACATGACAAATAAACTCTCTTTTGTTGTCTTGTTTGACCTAATTGGAAATACTTTCGTGCTGAGTTTTAACAGTCAAGAAGTAGGTGTAAAATGTAAACATGTTTAATATTGCTATATATTTTATTTTTGCAATGTTATGATACAAGTTCAATTATAGAAATTAACTTGACTTAAGTAGCACTTAATTAAGAAATATTTTTTCTTTGAAATAGCCTATTTGAATAAGTCACAACTAATCTTTCAAGTTTTTAATAGTAAAAATGATTTTAACTGTGTAAATCTTGCAAAACATTTAGATCCAATTTGAATTTTATGTTTGCTAATACAGCCATATCTAAATATTCTTCCCATATTCAACCTCAGAATTTTTAAAGTACAAAGAGAAGTTCAAATTCCCCACCCATCATGGCTGCCAGCCTGCACCAACATGGGGGTCAACCAGTGTAGATCCCTCCCCATGCACTCTCCACCATATGTGTCTGTATGTGTGTCTAAGGCTTGTAAAAACATCAGCATCTGGGTTTGAAACAAGCTCCCTGGCAAATTTCAAAAAAGGGGGGAGAGGAGGAAGGAGAAACCGCAGCACACAGTTGAGAGAGTGTGGTTCGATGCCCAAAGTGGAAACCCACACATTGATGTTATGGTGCATTGGTGTGTCTATGTGCATGGTCTTGTGCATGTGCTGGCGTTAGCATAGGCACACATGGATGCTAGCAGAAATGATGTGTAAACTCTTGTGTTTTGATTGTGCTGCTGCGGCTCTGTGATTATTACAGAATGGAGAAACTGCTTGGCCAAATGTATGTGCTGTTATTTTGCACTGTGGGCCATGATCACAGCAAAAGCTTGACATCTCCTGTTAAGAAGCAATGCCAGAGGGGAATCTGTTTACAGAGCAATCACTGTGGCATCTGCTGTTACTAAAACAAATGGGGGTTACAAGCACAATAAAGATTCATAAATATTGGGGTGGTTAAATGCTTTTTAGATTTGGGTTGTTTCTGAATATCTATATGGTTCTATACATGATCTTACCTTACCTTGAGCTACAAGCTGGTATACCTGTAAGTTCACAAACTGATCTCATTAGACTCAAGCTGGGCCTGTATCCTTGTAGCAGAATGGTGTGGGAGGACTTTTGATTGTGGGTGAGTTTTAGGCAGCATCCTTTAATTTTAATTTAGGTGGACATTTTTTGTCCTTGTATATTTTGGATTTCACCCATCCTCTACACCCCTTGGCAGATGCAGACCCTTCTCCAGATTTTTTGCCAAGTTCCTAGAAGGATTAAGTTTTGGGTTCCAAGACTGTTTTAGGAGAATTGGTCAGTGATATCTTTGTACACTTTGATATTGACGCTGCAACTGATCCGCTATTGTACTCCACATAAAGCCTGTAGTTACTGACATTTAGGCTTCAGTCACCTGCAACCTCATAACAAGAAAGAAGTCTCACATTAATTTATTCTTGACGTCTCAAATTCAAAACTGTGATGTAAAAGGGTGGAGCAAGAATATCACTTTCATAACCCAGGATTATGAGTCCAGAAGCCTGTGCAGCTGCTGACAAATGGGTCCAATCTGATTCACACTAAATCCAGACCTGGCCACTTCTCCTTGGCCTTATTCGACCTGTTGTCTGCCTGCGTGTGTGTGGTGTGTTCCACTAAAGACCACAGAGGAAACTATGACATCTGTGATAGGCAGCATTAACTTCTGATTGCCACATATGTTTATTTTCATCCTTTTGTGGTGCTGGTGGTGTTCCCATGTATAATAAAAGCAGCACTGACCAACGCAACTTTTCCACAGACATACACAAGGGAAATCAATTATTGTTACAAGCAAAATTTAATTATAAAAGTAAAGAGAATTCAGTCTAATAAAAGTAACGCTGAACATATTTTGGACTTCTCTTGGTGATTTTCTTGCTGTCTGATGCAACAAACACATCATATGTCAATCTTAAAGTTCCCATAGAAAATCAAATGTGTTTTTTTTTTCATTTTTCTTGATGGATTGTGTTGGAAAATGTGTGATTGAGCTTGTGATTC
>JAVQKG010416547.1:0-10288 GCA_036025885.1 Hypseleotris bucephala | reverse complement strand
AATTTGATTATTATTGACTTACGTTTTTATTTTTGGTGCAAGGATATATGTCATGTGAATGTGATATCTCATTGAATGCTATTGTTAGCCATAATGGCTGACTGGTAGCTTAATTTAAGATCACATTAAATGTACAAAAGCATGATGCATAACCCTAACACTTAGAAGTGGGCTTATGAGATGTGATGTAGGTGCTATATTGTGACAAAAATCATTTTAAAAATAGATTTGTGTTTTAGGTGTATACAGTTAGCTGAAAACCAATGACAACCTATTTGCTTTAATTCAGTGTCATTCAATGTGATCTGTGCACATTGAGTCACACAAGAGTCCAGATACAAAACAAGGCGCAAGGACGTTCGTGGGGACGGGCCTTGACAGTGTTTGGCTGCCTCACACCCATCCTGTGTGGAAATCAACAAGGGAGGGAAAGAACGCGCATATATTCATTCTAATCAAGCCAAGGACGTGTGTCACTGCGAGCGTGCGTGGCAGTGCACGTGCTTCCTTATCCATTTACTTGTTACCAAGTGTTATCAGAAACAGCTACAACTCCCACTGCGTACACTCTTTATTGGAGCCATTTTTACGCACTTGGGAGGTCGTGCGTAAAAGTGCCAAAATGTGGCCTAGATCAATTGAAGTAATAGCCCAGAAGAGCAGAAATATGGATTCACTTTATCAAATGATAGCTATATATTTATCTGGAGATCCAGGGGGAGATAGCGCATATCAGTTTCATACAACACAAACATGGAATGGATCAGCTCATTTGGAAACCACCACTGAAGATCACATTTCAAAACAAAGAAAAGCAGGCGTTTGGACGAACGTTTGAGCTTGAAGTCAGCTTACAACTATGTCCAGATGCCTATTCGAGACATTTTAAAACAGTTTACACTTTTAGTAAATGGTAACTTTCAGAAAACAGACAAAGCAAACTATGTTGATATGAAAATAACTTTCTCCATCTGTGCATTATGTCTGCTCTGGCCCCACACAAAGACATGTACAGTATACAAGAGCTAAGAGGCGTCTGTCGACAACAGCTCTGCAGTGAAATGCTTGGTGCGCCATTACGCACGCACAGAGGCGACAGTAACGTACACACATGGCTCAGTCCGCCACAAGAACAGCTCTCAGATCTCAGTCATACACTCGGCGCTACACACTGACTGAGTGACATGATAATTACACCCCCGCGCCCCCTCCCTCCTCTCCCCTTTACAGACAGTCCTTAAACACCACTTACTGTTCTTATCGGTTCTATCCAAGTCCAAGACATTACGCGGAGCTTCTCGGGCATGAACCAGAGCCTAGCCGAGTCCAGCTACACTATGGCCCGTGATCGGCTCTCCACAGCCTTCCACACACACTCTCCCTCCCTCTCTACTTTACTGACCCCTTTAGGATCCCCGCGAAGCCGTTAAACCGTCACTTGCTTTCTAGAATGTGAAATATATAGTACATTGTCAACTCCCCAAAACCATAAAACTAACTTTATGGACCCCACGTGACCAGAGGCGAGCCAGTGAGAGGTATCAGTCTGAGGCCAGGCCTGATCTTTACGATCCAACTTGGACATAAAAACTATCATCCGTTTGACATGTAAATGTCAAAGCTGTCTGCTTTTTTATAGTTTGGCCCAAAGCAGAAGGGGCTCCGCTTAAAAAAAAATATCTGCACACATACACACACAGAACGGGGCAGCAGGTAGTTCACATGGCGCGGGGAGAAGAGGCGCTAGCCCCCGGTTCAACCCCGACACAGACCCGCACAGAGGCAGCAGCAGCCGGTGAGTGGAAAAGTTCACTTGCTTGTTTACCAGCTGGAGAAGGTAACCTAATTTGGCCGGGAGTGGCATCCGTTAGACGGAAAAGCCAGGCAGTTTGGAGAAAAGTGAGCAATTTGTCCAGAGCGGGCAGTTTGTTGTCCTGTCGCTTTGGTCACATGGACCCTGGCCTGAGAGCGGGTCAAATGTATGAGACAAGTTTGAGTCTGTGGTGCTTATAGAGGTTCAGAGATGGTCGTATGTTTGATGGTGGATTTAGGGTTCAGGTTCTGGCCTATAGGACAGAGAGGACAGGCCTCTGAGTTGATGTTTTAAGTTGTGCGTTTTGGGGGGCTGAAAAGTTTGAGAAAAACTTTATTTTTTAGTACCATCCAACAATATTAATTTATCGAGAGTTAAAAACACGATGCATCGTTTACGTACAATGCTAGTGTAGCCTAAATGATTTGTGATAAACTCTGGGTTTCTTCACATTGTGCTCTCTTGGTTCTTTTCAACCAGACTAAACAAAATGAGTTTCACTCCTAAACCCAACAGATTTTTGAGAATTTGTTTAACTGTTTTGGGTTATTGATAGTGTAAAAATGTTTTGGATAAATGTATGTCAGTTTATATCAAATTTAAATGCTGATTATAAAGTGGATGTGAACAGTAAAATGGAAATGAATGTTAAGTTTGGCACATGATCAGATTTCATATACAATGGCATACCTTGCAATAGTTTTTGGGGTCTGAATACACTATGGCGCAGTTCTAATTTTTAAATTTTAAGTGCCACAAATATACAGTATTTTCTAATTTAAATTTATTTGAACATGTGACTAAGCTATCTCCAATCTGTCGTAATTTTTACTGAGTCATCTCTTACCGAAAGAAAACTTGATTAAGTCTGGCAGCTGACAGCGCGTGCCATCCCAGCGCAGTCATTTGCATATGAAGAGCTCAAATCCATACGGACAAGTGGGGCAATTATCTCTCATCGATTTGTCTAAACTCATCAGAAAGCCTCCATTTCGGCTTGTACCTGAAGAATCCTAAAGATTTCCAGCAAGTTTTGAAGCCATTTGGGCACAATTTGGCGCGCTAACAGCTGAGAAACTTTGTTGTCGTAGTTTTTATTGTACTCCAAGATACAAACAAATACAAAAAAAGCTTATTGACATAGAGCTTACAGGCCTTTGAGGACGGTAGCCATTTTTGTTTTGACGCACACACACAGACGCACAAATACCATACACACACGTACGTACACTGCTTTGTCTTTGACGTTACATTGACTTCCATTCATTTCCTGAAGATTTACACTGACCGCAATATGGCTAACCCTAGACGTAATGAACTGCGTGACTGTAATATTTAGCCTCCACAAGTGCTGCGTAAACAGATGGGTATCTACAAACCACACACACACACACACAAAACCGCTGCCAACCACTACGTCAAATAGCCACGTTAAAAATGACAATATATGTACAACATTTTTGGAAATCCAATACTTACAATACCAAGAATATAGTTACACTTAAGCTATACATATACAGGGATATGGGTGAATAGACAAGGGACTTTGGGCAGCCTTCACTTGGAAAAAGCAGCAGATTTGAATGAAACGTCAATAGAAAATAGGACATACGCACAATATCGGCAGTAAATAAGTTATAGGATAATATTGCTCATAATAAGAGCTTACATGCGAAAATAAAGCACAATTACAAAACATCCACATAGAAGGGTACAACAGGTAGGTAGAAATAGAATTATAGGTAGGACAACAAACGAGAACACTACGTCATTTGTTTTTTGTTTTTTTTACATGAAGTACCACAGTTGATTTTTTACCTTTGCCCTAAAATGACAATAACATGCCAGACAATCAAAGTGCTGCTTTACAGTCCATATAGAAGATAGGAACATTTGGAATCTCTGCGCGCAAAAGTTCGTATTTCTTCATCATATTTTGTTTGAATGTATCTTCAAGTTTCCCTTTTTTCATTTTCTTTATGTTCATTCTCTGTCCTGTCCAATATTTTCTCCTCTGAAATGGACGGATATGTTTTGGGACTTGTATTTTTTTTTACGGTTGGAATGCACTGCCGCCGGTGGCTAGGGTCATGCTTTTGAGCTTGTTGTCCTTTTTCCATTTCATCCGCCGGTTTTGGAACCAGATTTTGATTTGGCGCTCCGTGAGGCAGAGGGCGTGTGCGATCTCGATCCGCCGTCTCCTTGTGAGGTACCGGTTGAAGTGGAACTCTTTTTCCAGCTCCAGCGTCTGGTAGCGGGTGTAGGCGGTGCGCGCTCGCTTGCCATCAGGTCCCGTCATATCTGAGGGTTGGAGTGGATAGATAGTAATGAGTGGCTGGGCACATGGCATAATGCTACTTTTACTAATTTTTGACTTTTTATGGGGTTTATCAAGTTCTAATCCAGGCTTTTACAACTGCGCATGAGTGGTATCTAGCAAAGTGGTAGATCTTAACAAAACCATCTAGTGTAAACACTGATAGCAATATAGGTATATACGAATGCCTAATTTAGGTGATAGCTTAGTCTTATCAAAACCGTAGAATTCTTATGACAATTCTACACGCTTTGGTGCAATATCTTGTGGTAGGCTACATTAACACAGGAAGCAGCCCAAAAGCAAAGGTGGCAATTAAAGCGACCTTATAATTATGTTTTAAGGCAATAACAGTAATTTAATTCATACCTATTTGCCAAATGTCTTACACGAGGCAGAATTAATATAATAAATATGCACTATTGTATGATCTTAATAATGCGTAACCTCAGCAAACTGTAAAACAGTAGATACAAAAGACATAAATGGCGATTGTTGACAATACGAATTCAGTTGTTTTATACATATAAAAGGCAAAAAATACCAAATATTATTATTATTACTGGGGGGAAGGAAATCTATAATAATATGATATTTTGGTATGGAATTATTCACATTAACGAAAAAAAATGTTACAAAAAAAAACTTAGCCAAAGGGACTCCTGGCTGCTTCATAAGTAAATTCTATGCACAATGAAAATTAAATAAATATTTAGCTCGATATTTTGTCAGAGTTGAGCCAAAGCCAAGACTTATTTGCCCATCTTGTAAAGTTACGCATCAAACATCTACAAAATGAAAACATTTTGCAACTGAGCCGTGTTATTAGCGCACAAAGGGATTCCGAGCTGTTCCCAAACCAATCCTAAACAGTTGGCTACAGGTGTTAGTGCTTTTCACCCGCGTCTAACTCCGCGCTCCTAAGTGAACCAGCATGCGTCACGTCACCCAAACCTCACATGACTTGTATTCTCGCCTTTGTGCTTTTATTTGTCACATTGCCGTTTCTTCTTCTGTCACCCCCAGTGCCCCCGGTTCCCCCCTCGGCTCCCCTCGCACTTTTATGGCGCGTCCTCTGCTTCACCTCACTAATAAAGTTCCCACACGTAATAAAGCTCCACTTTTAAAGGAACGGGCCAGCAGTTCCCCCAAGCCTCGCTGCTTGCTTTCTTCTCTTCCCCGCCCGGCTCTGTCTGCTGGCTGCTCCCCCGCCTGTTGGCTGCACTGCCCGGCTTGCCCCCTTCTCTCCCACTCCAATGTGACAGATTTATGACGCTTTGCTGGAATTTGCTAAAATAATAATGAAAAATCGTAAAATAAGACATCCGGCGCCTTTCGCCCTTTTGCACAGATTAAACAAGGTATTAACACGATGTCAGCTGCTTACCACAAAGCACCAGTCCTCTCTATAAAATCAGCTTTTGGTTTACAATAAATTATAAAATTTTAAAGGACACCATTTGCACTGAAGCACTACATAAAGCAGGTGTACGTTTACTAAAACATGTCCACAGCTTTGAAAGATTTATTGCACAAGAAAGGGTTGGAATTTTGGAAGCCTTACGCAACTTTACTCACACAAATCCAACGTAAGTGTTAATAACTACGTGTTTTTTGTAGTCATAAATTGTCAAAGAGACTAAAAGGACCACCGCCTTGGAACTCCCAGCTAAACAAGCAGAACAACAGAGCGGCGTGTACCATGGCTAATGTGCAGTTTTCTCATCCAGGGGAATATCTGGGGCGCGTGTCCGTCACTGCCGGCTGCTGATGCTGACCCAGCCGGTCCCGCGTCTTGCTTTTGGCCGCTCCTGCTGGAAGGGTTACCCGCGTGTCCGTGCTGCTGTAGTTCCTCCACGTCCGGAGACTCGTCATCCAGCTCATTGAAGCGCTGCGTCTTGCCTCCGCCGGCCCCAGAGGAGGGCAGGTTAGGTGAGCTGAGACTCCCGCTGGTCTCCTGTGGCTGCCTGGACGGGGAGCCCTTGTTGTCTCCTCCTCCGCTGCCGCCTGGGGAGAGGAGGGAAGTATCCGTGGCGAGGGAGCATGAGCTGGAAGCCTGTCTGTACCCTCTTTCCGGGGAGCCGAAGCCCAACGAGCCGCCTCCAAAATGCACCCCGGCTCCACCACTGCCGCTGGGGCTACCGGCGCTCCCCCCTCCGCCTCCCCGGCCACTGCCTACCGTCAGATCCATGCCATTGTAGCCGTAGCCGTAAGAGCCCGTCGCATGGTGCATAGTGGCGGAGGTAGAGTCCCTGTACGTCCCGCCGTTCATTGCGCCGCTGCTGGCTCCATAATTTAGAAGTTGATAGTCGGGGCCATTTGGGTATCGCCCCGAGAACGAGTTTACAAAGTACGAGCTCATTTAGGTTGTTTTTAGAGAGTTGCAGCCTTAACAGTTGAGTATTAAGGGGCGCTTGATTTGTTATATTTCTCTTGGTCGTTATAACGCGGGTACTTTCAACGATTTATGATGTATTAGTGAATTATGGCGTTGCACTGTACTTCGTTTTTAGCTATGTGTGCGCCCGTCCAAATATGGGGGTGGGGTGGTGTGTGTTGGATAGAGAGGGGTGTGTGATGGGGGAGGAGAGGGTGAGGAGAGAGAGAGAGAGACTCGGAGGCAGGGAAGGGGGAGGAGGGTGCCAGCGGTCACGTGCTTTTGTTGACCAGTCGTAAATTCTAGCTCGATGACTTTGGAGAGGTAATTCATGCGCTGGGGTTTCTAATGATGGGAGGGCGGGAGCAAGGAGGTGAGGGCAGGCGGAGGGGAGGCGCTCCAAACGCGGATCCTGTTGCTCCAGAGGTGTCCGGGGGTGAGCTCAGAGCGCCACCTACTGCAGAGATAATTTATTGCACACGGGTGAGAAAAGGGGCAGGAGACAGAAAAAAAGTGAGCCGTTATGGAAGACCACCTCCCCTCTCCGCCCGTGCGTCACCACTCAGGCCTGTGCGCTGACCTTTAGCGAGGCTGGAAATTAGGAAGCAGTCAACACAAGTCATTAAAAAGGCTCTTTAAATTACAATCTATAGCGAACCAGACACGTGGCCTCAAGTCACTTTCGAAGGTCTTTATCCCTCCACCATATACACACTGCTATAAAAAAACAAATTATATGTAACTTACACATAAGGTGGAAATATGGCCTATTTGCATTATGGCATGTGTCTTGAAGTTTTTTATTGCCTCCTATGCTTTGTTACTTTTAAGCTCATTATCTGACAAATTCAATGAGAGAAAGAAACAAAAATGATCGATCGATCATAGCCTAACATATTTTATTCCATCTGCCAAAACCTGTTTGTAATATGGCATACGAGAGCATGGAAGCTATGGAATTACTTTGCTATATGTAGGGAGGCTATATATGACTTATATTACAGATGCACATTTGCAGACTAGTTATAGCAAAGGTTGTAACCATGGAAACATGTTTACATCAAGTCTGGGTCAGTCTCTCAATGTGCCAATGATAAGCTTTAAAAATGTATGTGAATGATGTTAGTGAAATTTATAGATTTGATCAAATAATGTACACAATCACCTTTCTCAAAATTTAGATATTTTACAACATGAGGAATTTGCTTTTACCATCAGCCTTGCATAATCTATATTTTCAATATGTATTTATTGGGAGATAGAATGATCAATTATTATTAGAACAGTCATACAAGACATTACTGTGACTGTTCTAATAATAAAAATAATAATAAAAATCATTCATAACTTCCAACATCTGAAAAATATTACATGATGTATTGTTGGAAAGCAAAATGAACAAGAAATAATTATCAATATAGTGCCAAAACTGTACTATAGGGATGAATTAATTTTTAATGTCATTTGATTGCGGAATTTGTGGTTTCAATCCATTTGTTGATCCTGTTTTAACACGAAGCAGCTCCATTAGTTAAGTAAATGAACCAGCACCATGTGACCCAACCCCAAGCCCAATGCACAAACGGCTGCCCATTGAATAAGTCCATAAGAATCCTTTACTCCTCCCTTGTCTCCCCGCGGCCCCGCTCCCAGCTGCAGAGGTGGAATGTTAAACCTGATCTCGGAGCGTCCGCACTAGATGGAAAAGGGGCTGATTTATGATTTGTTGATTCCCGACTTGGGGGATGCATTTCAGCCTTGGTGCCTCTGTGCGTTCTACTGTTTGCAGTGGGCCTCAACGTGCAATCAACAGCGCATGTTTCACCCAAGCAGGACACACGTGCGCGGGCACAGAAAGGGCCCCGGCAATGAAAAATTCCACATTTGAGTGTAAAATGATACGGGATAACCTAGTACAGTGTCCCCCAGTGAGTTTTGGCCTTGACTGTGCTAGAATACAGGCCTTTGTTGCTAGTGTTGTAGTGCCCAAGAACAGTTTTGGTCTTAAGTCTGACCTCAAGACTACTTTGCACAATATTGGTCTAGTCTTGGACTTGGACACAGTTTGACTTTCCAAAGATGATTCTACTCGGTCTTGGAAAAAGTGGTCTCAGAGACTTTTCCTACAAATTGTTATAAGGATTAAAACACTTAATATTGTTGTCTGAAGCATAATTTTCAAATGGGTTGCTTTTCAAAAAACAGTTACAATTAAAGCATATTTTCTGCCACAACACTCTTTATTTAGTTTTAATCAGGGAATTTTTGCACTTGTCTTGTCACAAACTGGTCTCAATTTGTCTTGATCTTCACTTGGTCTCGGACCCTAAAAGTCTTGGTCTTGGTGTTGATCTGGTGTTGGTCTTAGTGTGGTCTTAGTTCACTTTAGTCTCAAACAGACCTCAGCTCTGCCTGCTGTGGTTTCGGACAGTCTGGTCTTGTCTAAAACAGTACTTGTTACAGACACGCACCAACTTGAGTGTCGCCAAGAAAGCCAACAGTTGGAAAATAGATCTTCTTGATATTCCAGATTGGGGAAAGGATACAAAGAAAAGCTAGCTTGGCCACTACGGGAGTCCAGTCATTTGTATTATTTTACTGGCCACAGCTCAGAACGGCTTAGGGCCAGGGGTTTGGGGAAGAGTGTGCCAGGAGTGGACCATTGGGACAGGCTTAAGGTGGACTGACCCAGTTGGCACAGGTGTCTCAATACACTCCCTCGTTAAATATAGATCTACACCATAGCATGGAGTTTGCGTGCTGTCCAAGCTGACCCAAGGATAATTCATTTTGCAGACATTTTCAACTTAATTAAGAAAATACAAGTAAATGTGCCGACTAGAACTATTAGGGAGAAGGTACTATGGTGATGATTGTGCATGAAGTTTCACAGTAAAGGCACAGGAGATTAACTTTAGCTAATTCATGTTCCAGCCTTTTGTAATCAAAGAATTTATTTTGAATGTTAGTCAAGAGAATATTAGTCATTCTGTTTTAAGGTCCAATCTTTTTACTGTTGTGGAAATTGTGCTTCAACCTTAAAGGATTGGTGCTGTCCAAGCTGACCTCTGGCAAATTTATGTTTCTTTTGTAATCAGAGTTCAATTTAAAATTTTGTCAAGAATATACTGGTCATCCAATTTCTTGCCCCATTCACCTTTTCACTGTGTGGAAATAGTGGTGGAGCATACCGTATTATGCATGACGTCTCAACTTTGTCTTAAAGATTGGTATTGTCCAAGCTGACCTTTGGCAAATTTGTATTCCAGGCACTTACAATCAAAAACTTAATAATCTGTCAGTAATTTTAATCAGGAATATACTAGTCATTCTATTTAGAGTTCCTACAATTAGGAAGGGAATACTTGGTGGAATTTATTGCATTATGATTCGAAATGGTATTGTATTGGCGATTATCTTTTGCTAATTTGTATTTCAGCCTGTTGTAATCAAAGTTCATTTTGGATTTTAGTCAAGAATACAATTGCCATTCTACTTTATTGCACCTAGTCACTGTTGATGGCCTCTGCTTTTTGATTCTCAATGCTTTTGCAATCAAAGGACCTTTGTGTTTTGTTTTAATTTTAGTCAATAACATTTTATCCCAGAGGTTCTTAAACTTAAGTACAAGTACTTTTCATTCAGTTTCATTTCGACCTGCTTTACTCTAAATTAAGTCTATTTTAATCTTGTTTTAGTTTTAATTTTGTGATTGTATAAGTCTTATTTTGACCTGACCTAATCCTAATTTAGACAGTTACATTGCGTCATAGTTTAGCCT
>JAVQKG010416525.1:0-12083 GCA_036025885.1 Hypseleotris bucephala | reverse complement strand
AATTTGTTTTACATATTGTATGTGTATTTTTAGTGTTAGTAACAGTTTTTTAACCACTAAATTAAGTGGTCACAACCTATTCCCTTTGTATTTTCTGTTTCATCTTTATTAAAATTATTTTTCTTATAGGATTAAGCCAGCTGACAACTCATTCTTTTTCAGTAATTTTGTCTGTTTAGTGCATTGTGATTACATGACTTATTTTTGTGGATCTGTTTTGCAAATAAATGTTGGTTCTTAAGAAGCAATATGTGCTTTTTAAAATCATACTAAACATGTTAATATCACCTGAAATTACCCTTCTTATTTACAGTATCCAACAAACCTTATCTGTGGAGGCAGCTGTTGATTTTCTTTGGTACAAAATTTTAGATTAGAAGCATTAAAATTGTGTATTCTTTATTCTTTATCTACAATAGTCACTTTACAAAATTCACATAAATGTATTTTCTGACTTTTAAGGTAGCTTGGTTTCATTTAAACTAAATAGGGCCACGTATAGTGTGCAGCATGTGTATTGTGTGATGAAGGCAAACCCTATATGCCACAATAATAAGTGACATATAGTGACTAGTTAAATGTCTTAAAAACATTTTAAATGTATATTGAAGACCCATTTTAGACTCAATCTGACATTGTCACTCTGGTCAACGGCTTTCTAAGGTATGAGGACAATATTCACTGATCAGCAATGAGATTAATAAAGCCATAAAATACTGAAATGTTATTCATTTTACCACATCATGTAGCCTTATTTTCCAATAATCATTCTTTTGTCAGAAAAATTTAATACATAAAACAATGCAAGTTGCAATCTAATTTAACAGATTAAAATAATTGTTAATTCAATCTTGAAATAAATTAGTTATGGGACAGGTAAGCCAACTGACAAAGCTTGGCCATTTTAGTTAATGTCTTGCTGTCACAATTCAGGACAAAATCAAATGATATCTTGAGGGGATGGTGTGTGTTCTTCAGAAGACTGTCTTTGTGTTGGAGCGGGGACGGGAGGTTGGGACGGGCCCACAGACAGAGAGTGTCCATCAGGTACAGGAGGTCTCTCTCTTGGGGGACCACTGTACGGAGGCATATGAGGCGGAGGAGGCCCTCCTGGAGGGAAACGTGGAGGATACATCACCCCTGGAGGTGGAGGGCCCCACACTGAAGTGGAAGAGAATCAGATACAGATGTATTATGTTGACAATGAACTGTAACAAAACTGCTCTACTGCACACTGTATAACAGTCTATTTTGAATTGCTTACCTGGCATGGGAGGCCCACCAGGTCCTCTTGGAAGGTAATAATCTGGAGGTGGTGGTCCATAGGGAGCTCTGCGAGGAAAGGGACCATCTATTGGACCCATCACAGGTCCTGGAGGAGGTACACCTCCCATCCTCGGATCTCCCTCAGGAGGAGTCCTCCTGTCACCGGGAACAGGCTGCAAGATAGAACAGTGTATAAACTACCATCACATGCACATGCTAAAAACAAAAACATCTTCATCAGACACTGATTACCTCTCTGAGTTCGTGTTCACCTGGTCCGAAACTGTTTTCTCTGAAAGGTGCATCTGCAATAATGATATATGTATGTTAAAACAGGTCTTTACATTTAGAAAGAAAATACTGGAAATTTGCATTGCAACATAATCAAAGCCCTACTCACCTGGCATTTCTAGGGGAGCTCCTGGTGGTCTGCCTAATGGGACACCACCCCTGGGTGGGAATGAGCCAGGAGGATGAAGGCCCATTGGGCCTGAAGGAGGTCTTCTATACATGGGGCCTCCTGGTTCAGGGAATATATAACCTGAAGAAAAGAGGAGCATGTTATATTAGAGTTACAGTTTAATAGGAATCTTGTGTGGATGGCCGAAGAACTGAAAAGGAATACTCTGACTAATGGTACATTTTTTTAATAACTTTCCAGAAAGATTTTAGATTTTTGGCTCTGCACAATGCACAAATACACTCAACTACATTCAAATGCACAAATAATCACATGCCATCATGCATGCTGTGCACAATTACCATGTCAATCTTTTTAACACACATTGACATTTGATTAAACATTGTATTGCCAGAACATAATCTCTAAACGAATCACTAATGACAGGTATAAGCTTTTAATTGTCACGTTCTTCCAACACTTACCTGGAGGTGGTATGGGCCCAGGTGGCCCAGGCATAGGTCCTGGTGGGGGTCCTGACAGAAGTCCTGGCATGCACCCTGGTTGGGGGCCCCTACGATCCCTCTCCCATGTAGGAGAGATTGAACCACTGTCTGAATGAGCACCTCCACTTCCCATCTCCCCTGGCCCACCAGGGGGCATCACTGAGAAGGAAAGGGGTGGGACAGAGGACCAAGAGTAAAGTAAAGGGCAACAACATTACATTTCCCTTGAACTAAAACGTGACACCAAGTACTTAAAATTTATATAAAAATAAACAAAATCAGTCAATTTGTTTTCTGTGGTATCTTTCAAGTCAATAGCACAAGGCAATGGCATGCATGCAAACCATTTCTTCTCAAATATTTTTACATAATACATGCATGACATTGTGCAACATATCAAATTAAACATGCTGCGTGCCATTTTTATGTCCACAGTTACCTCTTGGAGACAGTCTATTGGGTGGTCCATCCATCAGAGTGGGTGGAGAAAGGAAAGGTCTAGTTTCAGATGAAGGTCGACCCAGCGGAGATGGCCCGTAAGGGGATCTTTCAGCTAAGGTCAAAAGTAGAAATGAACATACAGTAAATAAATCATCATTATTGGCACAATCGGATATTAATAACTATATTTAAATATCATTTGAAATGAAAGCTGAATGAAGAATTCAATTAGCCCCACTGTACCTCTAAAAGGCATTGGCCTGGCCAGACTGTCCAAAGCATAAGGATCCTTTTCAATGGCCTCTAATTTGAATTGTGTGTCTGTAAGTCTTAAGCAGAATGTAAAAAAAAAATAAAATATATATATTTGAATCGGAAAAAAAGAAGTGTAATCAAATGTTAAAAACTTACTTTTGTCTAAAGAGAGCGTTTTGTCTTCTGATTTCTGCTAGTTCTCTTTCTGCTGATCGAGCTGCAAGCTTAAAAAGACCAGTAACAATTATATAAAATAATAAGATATATCCCAAGTAATTATTAACAAGGAGATAATAAACATTTTTCTTAAGACTGCACTAACCCAGTTATTGTGAGCCTTCTTTTCATGTGATGAGATCTGAGTCTGATACGATTGTTTGGTTTTCTCAAGCTCTTCCTCCATCTCTCCCGCTCGTTGTCTAAAAAGTGAAGTTACACCAGACAACATTAGACACTATCAAGTTTTTACAAATGTTTTCAGTGTAGTGCAACATGAGGATAGTTTAAAAGCAAAGACATTTAGGTGTTTTCATTATCTGTACCTATAATTATTGAGTTCTTCCATGGCCATAGCTATATTCTTGTCAGCTTTTGTGAGCTTCTCTTCCTTCTGCAAACGCTCCTTTTCTTCAACTGTCAGGAGCCTGCAGACCAACATTCACATATTATCTTGTTACATGTTCTATTGATCACTTGTAATGATTTGTTTGTAAGTATCATTTATCTGTACCTGTGCAGCTTGAGTTCATTCTCCTGATACATTTCTGTCGTAATCTGGAGCTTTTGTTGCAGCAGTTGCACCTGACAAAATGAACATAAATATTAGAAAGTAAAAATATATATAATTTTAATAAAAAACACTCAGTGTGTACATTACCTGATCACTGTAGTGCTTAGTGTCAGACTGCATTGATAGCTTCTCACTTTCCAAATCCTTGATGCTTTCTGGCAAATTATGAAGAAGTTGTATGAGTTTGTTATGTGGTTATTATATGATCAAAACTGTAATAGTAATTTTCATTTACCTTGAAGGTCTTCTTTAGCTTTTATTTCATCATTTAATTTAGCAAAAACTCTGTCCTTGTCTTCATCTACTGATTTGAGGTCTGCGTTTAGCTAAATAAAGGTGTTTATACAATGCATATTAGTGTTAATGAGTTGTAAGAGGCATTGTATTAATACTGAAAATTAGCGCACCTTAGCAGCATAAATGAGTTTCTGGACTTTTTGCAGATGTCCTTGTGGGTGTGTAATATTTCCTTTTCCATTTGTTTCTCCAGTTCCCGCTGTTCCATTTGAAGTATCCATCTCTCCTTCTTGTGCTCCTTGTTCTTCTTCGTCTGAATCCCACGCTTTAATCCGCAGCAGCCGATCTGTCAATGACTAGATGTACAAAGCACAAGCTATTATGTTAAAATAGTTTATTGCATAGCTATGATGCTCATTATTATGGAAAGACCATAGAAATCATACCATTATACGTTCATCTTTAGTGGCTACATCCTGTAGCATCCCACTATGAGAAATTTCACACCTTCTCATCTCTTCTTCTAACTCACTCACTCGCTCTGCCCATCCTTCCAACTGTTGTCGCAACTGGAAATTAGACCATATTTGTAATAAAGTAGAGGGGAAATTGTGTGTAAAAATGTATATTTATTCGTCCTACATGAGTGTTGTTCTCCTGCAGCAGAGCATTCTCTTCTCCAGCTGTTTCCAGGTTCCTCTGTAATCTGTCACTGTTCATACTGTACACCTTCAATGTGGTTTGTGCCTAAACAATAGAGCCTCATGATGAGTGGAATGAAATAGTAGTAGTAGTAGTAGTAGTGTGTAACAATACCATAGTAAGTTATAGACTGATAATCACCTGTTCCTCCTGTGATTGGAACATTTTAGTTTCCTCTTCACATGTTTTTATGCTCTCCTCTAAGGCAATTATCTAAGAGTAAACAAAAATAAACATTTCTCTAAATGCTGATGGAAAATATCTTAAAATATTAAACCTATGAAGCAGTTGATACCCTTTGTTCTTGCTCAAGTCTGTGCTCTCTTTGTTGATTCAACTGGTCCTTCAGTTTTTCAAGATCTTTCTCAAACTCCTTTTCAATGTGTTCCAACTGTTTTGCACTGGTCTAAAATGCAAAACAAGCATGTCACTCAGTTTCTGTGTTAAGAGTATTAAAATTAAAGACATGTAAACATTTTAAACGAAAATAATGTACAGAAACAAACTCACTAAAATGCTTGCACTTAGAGCCCAATGGATTATATTAGTTGCCTTACCTCCAGCTGTATAGTCTTTTGGGTTTGGGCTAGAACACCACTGTCTCTAAGTGAGTCCTCGATTTCATCATACTGCAAAGGGCAAGATAATTATTCAGACTGATCTGATTAATAGTGAGTAGATACAATTTAATTTAATTTAGTTTACAAAAAACATGTTTAATGTAATACAAATAACTATACCTCTTGCTGACATTTACTTAAAGTCTCAAGAACTTTACATTTCTCATCCAGTAGCTGTGCAACCTGTTCAGCCATCCACCGCTCCTTACCTGAAAACAAACAATATATACAAAGATTAATTCATATTAAAATGCGATTTTGTTTTTCATCCGTTATTTATAAAGAGAAAAAGGCCTTACTCCGATACATTCGGCTTTTGACCTAAAGAAAACAAAATTACATATTATCAAAAGGTATGACAGTTGGCCTGAAAGGATTTCAGTTAAAGTTTTGTTGATACTTACAGAACTGTAACATCTGTAGACAAAAACTAATATTGTCACTAGTCCCACCAGGCCAGAAATAATGATCGGTTCCCATGGTACTCCATAGAGGTCTGGCCCAGGTCTTATGTCGTCTGGCAGAGAGGACACAACCTGAAAACAGAACAAAAGAATAGTTTGTTTACACATAGACATAATAAAGATTATATTATTATATAGATAAATTAGTATGTCTATGTTGTTTACATAGATACAGGATGCAACCATTACTTTTTTTCCTTTAACCTGAATAATACAGAAGAATATTAATTTATACTTTGAAAGCAGGCGGCTATTTATTTCCTTCAGTTACTGGGTTTGATTTCATTATAATTATTATACAATTGCAGATCACTCATAACCTGAATTGCCTAAAAGCATGTTGAGTTGCGAGTTTAGTTTCACTCCCCAAACACAACACCACCAGAGTGCTAAATTACAGTATGTTTGATGCTTCATGAGGTAATAGACCTGATATGGTAGGCTACATATAAATTAAATTAAAATTCTGTCTCATAGTACTGGCATTTGACATTTCAACCGTAACATTTAGCTAGAAGAGGAGTACAGCTGTCACCACCAACCAGATGGTCAATAATAACAGGGTACTCATTAAGAACACATATTTAAAACAGCAGTCAGAAATCAATAGAGACATCACAAGGACACATAAACCTTAACCACGTCATGTTATATCTTGTGATTGCTAGTTAGGAGATGCTAACAAAACGAGGCTACGTACATCCTTCACTTTCTCTACGGCAATGCTGTAGTAAGCTTCTGCCGTCGCCTGAAATGCTGCCGCTTTACTGGCCAGCTGTTCTCTTGCCGGGTGGTCCGCCATCTCAGTAACTTCTCATTTGCTAATATTTGAAGGAATGTTTTTGTCATTTATCTCAGTGGTGTCACAAAAATTGAAGCCATAGCCGGGTCCGGGCTAGCGGAGCTCTCATCCTTTTCACAACACTGACGCTCTAGTATGGACTACATCCTGCTGCACGTCGTGGGAGGACTTCAATTAAACAAATACAATTTGCCTTTCCTAATAACGACTCTGATGTTATCACAGCATGCGAATTAAATAAAGGGATACATCTAATAAAAATATGTATAATAATCAGCAATTACAGGTGCATTACAGAGTTCAAATGTTAACCAACCACAACAAAACACCCCTCTTTCACTAATGGTACGTCCGCAACGTCACCAATGGTGGAGCGCCACACTGCCACATCGAAGCGATTTATAAGACACCAAAATAAAACAGGTGTAGCTACAGTAAAGTACTATTTGACTAGTTTTATCTGCATTTCACACTTGAGATAGTTATATATAAAATAAAAATGTTCATATCGTACAATTTGACACTTGCTATTAGCTCATATCAGTGGGTTTAGCATTTGACTAAAGTAGGGCACAAGTTAACTTCTTGGCCCAAGTTCATTACTAGCAATTTGCCAATATTCAGAAAGGCTTCACTTACCGAAAGACCGTCATTCTCGTCCATGTGAAACTGGATAATGACTTGCCTTCTGAAAACATTGAATACTACGTGCTCCAACAGCACAGTTGCCTGCCAAATTGGCTTGACTTGAGTAGGCTACTAGTGATACTATACCCAGCCTGAGTGAGGAATGTCAATGATGTTAAGGGAGCTAAGCCTGCTTGACAACTGAGAAGAAAGGTCTACAGCCAATAACTTGCAAGTGCGGAATTTTAAAGAACCACACACCAAGATTGGTATAAAAGTAATTAATTGTTTTGGTAATTTTGAATAAACCTTAACTCTAACTGAAAATATGTCCTCCACCCGTGCCCTTTAATTGAACGTCCACACTTACCTGCACTGTAAGCCAGGTGAGGAGTTTGAGTGCTGAGTGGATTTGTGTCTGCAAATCTTCAGAAATTATGTTGAGGATGTCCAAAATCTGATTTGCTATTCCTATAGCGGTAAAATATTAAAGTGTTCATGCTGTTTCAAACAATTATAATTTTTCATAGATGCTGTTATTGTAGCCTATATATTTTGAAATGATTAACCTACCATTTTCCATGTCAAGTCTTGGGTCATCAGTTTGTAAATCCCTTTTTACATCATATGTGTTTTTTTCACCATTGTTAGTTTCTTTATTGTTGCTTTTGCTGATATCTTGATCTGAAAAATATAAATCTTTTCATTAAACAAGACATTATTGTCTGTTGTAGGCCTATATTTAAATCATTTGCAGGCAAAGTTCAGTTTAGCTTTATGATAAAATATACCACAAAGGAAGTATCAAATACCTTGATTATATTCTTGGTTCAAGTCTGATTTGTCCATATTAAGTGACTCTTTCACCTTTTCCAAAACAATATGAAGTTTTTGCAGAGCAATAAGAGTCTTTGTTTTATCTTTATCTTCTTGTGGCACAATATCACTTCTTGTTCTCGCAGCCATCATTGTTTCCATGTGGTATTGCTGTAGACTTTCTATATCCAACAATATAGATTTATCAGTTTCATCTTCATCAGTTGCTGCTGTGTCTGGGCTGCCCAAAATGTAATCTAAAAACTGCAGTTTGTGATCCCCAAAGAGATGGATTAAAATAGCTGCCTCATCTGCATTCATGTACTTAAGAACGTTGCGATAAAATTTGTTCAGTGTTTTTTGATTGACAGTCATAACTGCGGGGCCTTTTTCAGAAAGTGGCTGTGTTGAGGGAGAGACAGTTGATAAATCTTTAAAATCACTTAAAGAGTTTGTTTCTTCTTCAATTTTAATGTTATCGTGTGGCTGTGTTGTCTCGCCTATATTGTTCTCCATGCTTTGGTCATAGTCTCTGGTGTCACTACTGTTGACTGAATTGCTGAAATAACTGAACGCATTCTGAATTGCTTTTCCATGTTCACTTTGTTTTTTGTATCCATCGGCTGGACTTGCACCGGGTTCATATGACGCAGTTGTGATCGTCTCATTTAACACATTTTCATTCAGTGAAGTAGCAACTTCCTCTTCTGCCTTGTACTCATCAGTGTTGCTGTCATTATCTATCAACTTATCATCAGTATTCACATCCTCTCTACTTAGACTCTCTTTATTCACTTCCATAATTATATTTTCATCATATTTCTGTGCTATTTGATCATTAAGCTCAATAGACCCTGATTTATCATATGTTAATACTGGTGAAGAGTTGATGTCTTCAAAAGCATTTTCTTCTTTATCTTTTTGATGTGATTTCTCCCACAGATTATCCTCTCTTTTATCTGTGGAGTCTTCATTGCCTGCAAGTACAATCTCCTCCAGCACCTCAGTTGACTCCACTTTTGTCTTGCTGCTCTTCACATACTCCCCCATCTCTTTATGTTGCATCTCACTTTCAATATCTCCTGTCTCCTTAAGTGTGTTGAAATTCTCTTTCAATTCCTCATTACTTTCATGTCTCTCATCATCTGCATTCTTTACCCCATCCAGTACATTATCATAAAATATATCCAGTTTGTCCTCACCATTTTCCTCTATCACCTCCACCACTTCCTGGATCTGCTCTATGTGATCCATCGTTACATCTCCCACCTCATCTACTTGCCACTCGGTTTCCTTCAGCTTGTCATTTTTCTCTTCCACTAAATCTTGTTTTGTTTCTTCATGTTCCACCTCCATTTCTTCACTCCTTCCCTCAGTGACACCTTCTTCATAATTTTGATACCCAGTCTCCTTAACATTTTCAACATGTTCAAATTTATTTTCCATTTCATCTTTCTGCACTTTATCTGCATAATTGTGTTCCTGTTCTGTCTGTATCTTTGCATCTTCATTATCTTCAGCCCCCATAGTTTCCACTTTGAGCTTGTCATTATCCACAACTTCCTGTGTATTTTCTGTTACTTCCTCACTAATGTTGTGCTTCTCAAAAACAACTTCCTGGATTTCAGTTTTATTCTCTTGGATATCCTCTTTGGTTCCTTCCAATTCCTGACCACTGTTCACTTGTGGAGGCTCAGTTTCACTAAAAATTGAGTTTTCCAAATAATCAACACTTTCAGAACTGATCTCTTCTTGGTTTCTTTGTAATTCTGCCTCTGTTGCTCCTAACTTTGACCTATCTTCATTCAAATAATAATTTTGGAAGTCTGTTGTAAGTAAGTTGATGTTTTTCTCTGCAGTATTCTCTTTGATTTCCTGGACAACATCTTGATCATAAATGACCTCTTCATATATGGGCTCACTCTTGATAACTGTAGCTTCCTCTGTCTTGATATTTTTAATAATTTCATAGTTTTGGTGCTCATCTTGAGTGGGATGCAGCTTTTCTTGTTCTGATTGTTGGTCATTGCTTTCTATGACAATATCAGATGAGGAAGAAGTTTTATCAGAATTATTTTCATCAGTGTTTTGTTTCATTTTACTATCCAAGCTTGTTTTTGCTTCTGTTTCTTCAATTTTGTCAGTTAGCTCTGTCTGTTTGGGGTCTTCAGGTGGGGTAACTATAGATTGTGAATCAATGTTCTGTTCTGCTAATCTATGTTTTTGTATTTGATCACTTATGGACGTCTCAGTCATATCTACATCTTTTCTTAGACCTAAAATGTCTGTGATACCAACATCAAACCAAGAGCTAGATACAGGTTTTGCATTTTCTTGAGATTCCTCAGATTTAGCCTCTTGTTTTGCATTCTCATTAGTGAACCCAAACCTCAATGTATTTGAAATCCCACTTCCAAGCCAACCCAATGTTCCAGTTTCTTCTTTCTCTCCTGGATTAAACATGTTGCCTTCGAGATCTAGAGCAATCCTCCTACTCCTGAATACCTCTCCTGGTTGGCTTTCTTCTTCACTTTTGCTTTTTTCTCCCCCTTTTCCATTCACTTTAGAGTCACTGCCAAAGCCAAGCCAGCCAGTCATTGTAGAAGTGATAGTACCAGATGCTTCAATGTCTTCTTCTTTAGCTCCTTTGCTGCTTTTATCTTGATTTTTCCCTCCCAATCCCAGCCACCCTGTGACTGAAGATGCAAGAGATGATTCCCCATTCTCCACAGTTTTGTCTTCTTTAGGGGCACCAGCATAATCATCACTTTTCACAATCCCCAACAGTCCTGTCATTGAAGAACTGAGCCAGGCAGAGGACGCTGACCCATCTTGTTCTTTTAGAGGTTCCTCTTCTTTACTGTCAACTTTGTCTTGGACACTTTTGGTTATTGTTTCCACATTTTCTTGATGCCGTTCTTCAGATGGGGGTTGTGGTGATGTCTTTGTAACATCTGGTTCATTGATTTTCAAATTAATGATTTCGTTATCGTCTAATTCGCTTGTGTCGATAGGATACCCATCTTCGTCCATACAAAAGAAATCAGACTTCTGAAGAAATAATTGAGACAAAGAACATTCTGCTGAATTTAAACATTCATACAGGTTGGCATTTATAATTGTACAATGTGTCTACCTGTGTTTCAAGTACTTTCTCTGCTGTTGCATAAATCTCTTCTTCTTTTACTGCATCTTTTGGAAAATAACCAAACTTTTTCTCAATCTGAAATGAAAAGAAAATACATGAATAAAGATAATTTATATATAGCCCACTGTATAGCCTATGTCCAAAAGTGGGATACCTTTAACCTTAATCAATATCTTTAATCAATAAAGAAACAAAAACAAAAGTAAAATACATTTATTTCAAAAAGTATGGGTCTAGCCTAGTAGATTAGCTGATTAAATCAGCAGCAAGACAAGTCTTTTGTGTCAAATCATAATTTGATAAAGAATAACACAATGACATTATGCATTTACCTGATAATTCTTTATTCTGATTAGCTTACTATAAATTCTTTAGAAAGACATACACTGCCTGCCCAGAGGTCCTTTCTCTTTCCGGTCAGTTTGTGGTATACCAAGATTATATCTCCTCGTCTGAAGCTCAGGAAGCGACAGTCCTTACTGTGGTGATCCCGGACTGCTTCAACTCTACTTATCTTACCTACACACATTTATTAATTTGTTAGTAAGATTACGTGAACATAGGTCTAATTCATTTTAAATACAATCCAAAACAATACTTACTTTCACATTCTGCATCTCCACAGATCTTGTAATCAGACAACAATCCTGAAGTGATGTGATTTATAATTAAAAGGCATAAAAGTACTGATACAATCCGGTAAACCATGGAAGCAGCCATATTCTAATTTATTAGAAGTGTTTCAAGAGATTGTGTCCATGTTGAATAAAAGCCAACTGGAGTCAGTTGTGGCAAATGGACATTGCCTCTGCAGCTACTGTCAGACTCAATGGTGAGTGAGAGGGCTGAGATAAGATATAAAGGTTGCATGGGATAATTATTTACAGAAAGAGTAGTAAAAAAGTTACAGTTAAAGATCAAGATGTTGACTTATAAAAACCGATCTGATCATATCAAACAGTTTGTTCAAACTTCCAAAACATTTATGGACTTTGAACCTTTATTTTAA
>JAVQKG010416497.1:0-11953 GCA_036025885.1 Hypseleotris bucephala | reverse complement strand
ATCAATCCAGTTTGGCGTCTTTACTGTATCTAAGTATCTGCAAAGTTAGAAAGTGATCCGGCAATTCGTTTTTGAGTTATCGCATTCACACGGCCAATCTGCGGACGCGGCTGCGGACGGGGGTGAACATGATTCCATAATATCGCCGAACGCATTGTGTTCCGCCGATATAATTACAGTGTTTGGGTGTAAAGGTTCCTATTATGATAAAACTTGTTTTAGTCCTAAAATATATCACTAAAATGCATTAGAATTCAGGAAATTACATCATTTATGTTCAAAATTTTCTGGGGGAGGACCTTAATATGGGCATAATAAAATAATAATAATAATAAGCAGAAGAAATAATTTAATTATAATAGTCGTAACATAATATTTAGGGGCCTCAAATGCCAGAAGCTTAGGGCCTCAGTGAGTCTTAACCCGGCCCTGATAGTAAGTTATGTGTATTTTTTCCTTCATTCCAAAACTTCTTCTCAAGATTATTCAAGTCTCTAATGCAATCATTTTTGTACCAGGGCAGTTTGTGAAGATGAGAAAAATACTGAATTCCCATTAACTATGATGAACATAGCAATGTCAATATTTTGATGAAAGTTCATGTTGGTTAGTTACTACTGTAGTTAAAACTGCTTCAAAATCAAAATGTGAACTATAACAAGACCAAAGTAGGAACTCATCAATACATTTTAATTCAAGGTTCTAACAGAACAATGGTTTTTTTTAATAGTGTAAATCTGTGCCATGGAGTTATTGAGATATATTTAACATTTTGAGATATGATTATTGTGTTTAATAATTATACTATAATAATTTGCAATATACTGTGCAGCCCTCTTTTGTACCACATATAAGTAATATTTGTTTTGCTACTAACCTGATCTGTGGTTTCGGGAGGTCTGAATTTCTCTGACTGTGAACACCAGTGGGTCTCAACATACTGCTTCAGGATGACAGAAGCCAGCTGTACAGAAACAAGAAGACAATATGAAGCAAAGTCAAAAGATCAAAACAAATGAGCTCAGCATATTTATTTTAATGTATCTTTATAAATATGGACTCTTCACCTGACGAATAGCTAGTGCTCCCTGAGGGTCGACAGTGAGCTCTGCCAAGTGGACGCCAAATTCTGAAAAATTGACAATTCCGTAAAATAACATTAGTATTAAATACAAATTTTTGCAAGCCTGTCTGTTGGATTATTTTAGCATTATGATAATTGTGGGATTGGTTTTATGTTGTATGTATCATACATACGAACAGTAGATATCCACAGTATTATAGTCTGTGATAACTAGTATTTACAGTAGTCTGTTAAGCCTGCTGTTTTGGTGGTGGGTGAAATGGCAACAAAATATACAATTGTGATATAAAGTCATGACAATCTGTTTACCCAGGAAGATTTGTGATACAGTGCATTAATTTCTGCTCTGCTCTTGATAATCATTTTTACCGTAAGAATGCCAGTGTTCATTTTAATTAAAAAAGGAAAATAAATAGCATAAAGTTTTATAATGAACAATGGACTGGCTGTACAATGAATTTGTAAAACATCCAGTTAAATAATGCCCACTCAGTCAAAAATGAGACTGACATAGGTATCTGCCCAACAGTCAGTCCTGGTGTTGAACTTGAAGCCTCTGTGACAGTGGGTTTTACTAAGAGTGACATTAGGCTCAAGAAGACAATGTGAGTGCTGACATTTCTGTAGCGGCTGTGTAAGAGAGGGGCCCTCTGAAAACATCGGGGCAATAGAAGCTGAACAGAAACCATCAGTGGTATCATAAAACATGGATGGTTGGTTTTGTCTGAGGCGTCCTGACATTGTCATCGGAAGTTGGATCAAAGAAGCCTTGCAGACAACCTATCTAACACACTGTCCAATTTGTAAAAAAGAAAAAAAAATTTTTAGCATACAGCTGTGTGCAAAACTCGTCAGTAAGACTGTGTTATATACAAAACAGTTGTTCAAAAATGACTTACGGTACATTGTGCTTGTGATTGAACTAGAGCTGCACAAAATTGATATTGGATAAACAAGTAGAATATTTCAATAGATATGTTTGTGCTATTTTGATGCTAGTTCAGTTAAGCAGAAATAGTTCCTTTATTTACTAGGTTAAAAATCCTTCCAAACTTAATACTAAACAAGGGCTAAAACCAATTTAAAAGGACCAAATTAGGAAAATCATAAAATGTAACTTGGTGCATGTGTTAGAATTCCCCAATTGGAAAATTGTTCATAGTGAGTGTATGTGAGAGAATGATTGTCTGTCTGAGTGTGCACAGTACATCTTTGTGTCATCAGTGACTAACTGGCCATTTCCAACGGTGTAACCCACCTAGGGCCCATAGTAGTTACTGGGATATGCTCCTGACACCTGTGACCACTAATGGGAAAAAGTGGTAGAAAATGAATGAATCTATTTTAGACAATGGCGTTATTAAAATATATATAGGATCTTTGCGGTACAGACAGTGGATTTGGGGTGCATTGTGTCGCTCTAAATTGAACTTTTTACAGTTGTAAAGAAAATGTTCGATAGAGCCACTGTGGGTGACCTGGCATTTAAAAACAAGTAGCAGCCCAATTTAATGGTTTACTAATTTTGGGCTGTCCCAAAAATGGGGTTCCTTTCGCCCTTATGGCACTGATAAGATTGAAACAGTGGTACACTTTGGAATATTTACACAATTTATATTTTTCCATATCTCCAAGGACTGGTGCTGATGGAAGCTAGCAGCTGCTGAGGCGGGAACAACCCAAAGGAATCTCCGCGGGAAAATCTGTCACTATGGGAATTCAGCTGTCGTCATGGCAACCACTGGATCACTTTACGGATACAGGACGTAGTTTACAATTCATTTTTGTTTATCACTGTAAAATTAGGAGCTGGGATAGTGTATCATGAAAAAACATGGTAAAAATGAAATTTGAATTGTATTTTACTCTGACAACGACCAACTTTTGATGTTAAATGAACGCAAATTTGAAATACTTGCATTCTGTAACTAGCAAGAAGTCATTTATTGAAATTAGTCAGTCTGCTGTTGAGGCCAGAGTCTGCATATATCCCCCATGTGCTCCAAGTCCAAAACACTGCAGCTAACACAAACTGCTTCCATTTTAAATGTTTTTTAGCTGTAAACTGACTTGTTTTATCAACCGAAAGAACCCAAATAAGCAAGGGAATAGGCAAAAAACAACAAAAGAATAATTTTGTGCATTGTTGAGCTAACTTTGTCTTGACTAAGTTAACAAAATACGGCCTACGTAAGCTAACCTGGGAGTTATCCTAGCTTAGTGTGCCGATGGAGGGATTTTACTCGCAAGTTGACAGTTGAATGAGATGCTTTTTGACTTAAAGGCGAATAAATTTAGATATGATAACAGACCATAAACACGCTTTCTTACCCTCTGTCACTTCCAGCACTTTGATCTGCTCCTCTGCAGCGGCGCGCACTTCTTGTACCGGGGAGAGGATGGCCGTCAGCGTCTCGATCAGCGCCTCTTTCAGCCCCTGTTGGACCGGACCTAAGGCCGAACCGGAGCGAGCGTTACCCGCCGCCATCATGCCGTCTGTGTTGCACCCGCGGCGGAGCCAGTCAGTCGGTAAGTTGCGCTTCTGCAGCCAGCCTCAGCAGCAGCGCCAGCACCGGGGAGGAGCAGAGCGCGCCAATGCATAGAGAACCAGAGGGGCGGGCCGAGCGCACAGAACACTTCCGGGTTCGGTGTCAATGTGGATTGTGCATTGATTTGTTTTGAGATGTTTTACTGGCGCCCTTTTGTGGTCCGGGGGAGAATGGCATCATTGATGGTCAATTTGGTAGTTTATAGTGGCGCAAGCATGGATGTACATCCATGGGCGCAAGGCGCAAACATGAATGATGGGCACAAGGTCACGGTCAGCTAGTGCAACAGGGGTTTAAAAGGTAGCCCCCCTACGAGTAGGCTACTAAATTAGGTATAACGAAACTAGGACTAGTCCAAACTGGTACTATAAAAACCTGGACAGGGGTCCCTGATCACAACAAACAGAACACAATTAGGCCAAATCAAGAATAAAAATTAAACTGGCACCAAACGGTCTAAACCAGGACCAAATTAGGTCTAAATCAAGGACACAAAACAGGACTAAACAAGTCTTAACTAGTAGGCTACTATCAAAACCTGCACTGGGGCCCCTGATCACAACCTTATGCCACTGTGCTTGTCTAAGGTGATTTTTCCATATCCTGACATAAGCCTTTCAATACAATTTATCTAATCTACAGTAGGCTACATTTAATACTGTATTATAAAATAAAATCATATTTATCTGGCATATATTTTTGCTCTCCTATGAATGAATGAAAATCTGTTGTGACAACATAAATTATAACTACATAAAGTCAAATTCTAGTCACAATTTCCTTGATTTAGTCCTATTTTGGCTTTGTTTAAGTCCTTGTAAACTTTTGATCCTGAAACAATTTAACTTTTCCTGAAACCAGTGTGTGCTTGATTGAATTTGCATCAAAATTTTGCTGAAATATTAATATCACAATATGCTATTTAACTTGGTTTCCAAATATTTTACCCATATGGCCTAATGCAGCCATCATTTTTAATGCTCCTATCTTGACCCATGTTCTGTGCTGCTTGTTAACTATTGATTGTGACTGCATGTAGACTTACCCTAGAACAAGTTGCTTTTCCGAGGGTCAGGTGAGTAAGAGCGTGCACTATTACATATTATCAAAGACCTCTTGTTGTATGCAGCAGTTTGGGACACCATCTTATATCTTATAAATAAAAGAAAAATCTATTGAACTCGGTACATTGAAAGATCGTATACCAGACTACATAGAGAAAATAGCACTTTGAACACACCTCTACGCTGTCAGATTAGTCTAAGTTAATTTCACTTGAAAAAAATTGTAAAGTGATTGCCATGAAAGTACTTTAATTTAAAATGTTTATCCCAATTATAAAAGTTTTTTTTTCATTATATTATCTCAAATGTCAAATTAAATTGATCAAAAAATATTAATTACTGTAATGTAAAAAGTTGGCATATCTTTTTTAAGGCAATTGGTTTCCTATATTTTTTTCCAAGTAGGGTTAACTTCTCGCCCAACATCCATGCCTGACCTAATAAATAGTAAATGTTTAATTAAAACTACATGCTTAACCATACTCCTAATAGCTGCTGCATGTTCAGTAAGATTTAATAATACATTAAATTGCTAGTCGCTAGTCTTATTTGAAATGCCTTTAGACATTGTAATGAATTACTCAGCATGAACTGTAGTCTCCTGAATTTGAGTAAAAACATGTTTAGCTGAAGTGAAGACGTCTGCATCAATAACCTCAAATTCACTACTGCCCTGAAATAATGTTTGTTATTCTTCTGACTAGGCTGAATTTGAAGGAAGATACTGTGGATTGTACATCAGGATACCAAGTTACTCACCAAAGTTTAGATGTACCCATATTAAGCAAGAGTTAATGGAACACACTAAATCTCACAAGCGAAAGGTTGACCCCACATCCAAAGGCAAACTGCAGAAAAGTGGTCTCAGTTGAGTGCTTTGTACTGGCTTATGCCACAAAGAGTTTGTACAGTTTGTACACTTTATAGCATAGCCCATCTCAGGTCATCTCTTGAGTTGAATTTAGACTAAGTTGGATGACTGACCATGCCAGTGATTAAAAACATCTTACACATAAATGACTGGGATAGGTTTCCAGCAGTTTTTGGTTTAATAATATATACTTAGAACCTTCACCCTCCCAGCCTCAGCCTCTGATGTATTTTAAAACTAAACATACAGAAAGCCCTGCAAAATCTGCCATGTCTAGTGATCTTGTGTTGTTTTGAGTGTGCACCATGTGAGGTCTGCAAATAAACCAAACACTAACACAACAATGTCCTCTTGTTTAAGCAAAAAGAATTTGGTTTATGTAAAAACAAGCAATGTTTTGCAATTGAATATCTCCCTCTCCTTCAAAAGTTAAAGCTAAAATGAAAAAAGAACTTGATTCAGAGTAAGTACACCATCCCCCTGCACCCAGAGTGGCCACCTTGAGATGTCTGCAGATGTGACGTCAGAAAGCAAAGGAAACCTGGGACAGCTCACACAGGAGACAGAAGTGTACAGTAGATATACTATATATAATATATATATATATATATATAAAATATAAAATCTCAAATATATTTTATATATATTCAATTGTGTTAGGGTTCAGTATCACTACACAGCATTAAGGTGGCATCTGATTATCTTTTTCTCATATCTTATTATATAAACCAGAGGAGAGTCAAAAGCAAAACAAATGAAGCAACGAACAAACAAATGTGAGGAAAAAATGGAAACTAAGCAACAGACGTTTAGGCCTTTTTTGCCCCATTCCTGTGGCCCGCCCCCAGGCAGGGGACAGACACACAGAGCCGTCCAGCTGTACAGCGCAGTGAAACATAACTTACATATTAGCTCATTTTTACACGTACAGTCGTGATCAAGGCACAGGGATCTTCTACAAGTTTTTTTCTTCAATAAAGTTGTACAAAATAATACATTTTACAGTCTGTACAAGAATAATAGTCCAGCAGTAAAGTAAAAGACAGACATACTTAAAGCCAGAGGGATTGGTGAGGGGCCCGGGCAGTGAGCGAACAGGACCACAGGGGTGAGTGGTGGACAGGCAAATGAACAGTGTGTCCCAAGCGTGGATACAGTCTCCATGGCCATTTGGTATGTTTTACGATTTCTCTTCAATGCGTCCATTCTTTTACAATAAAAGTATTCTTTTACATGTGATTACATCTGTTAGTTTGGGATTTTTAAATATGGCTGTACATGATATTTGTAGATACTTAATACATTAGCTCTTTCAGTGCAGCTACTGTGAAAACCACCAGTGGCAGATTGACAGCAAATAAGACAAGGGATTGGTTCATTAATTATGCGAGGCTGGTTTCCTTGTTACCCCATCACAGCAATTGTATGCCTTGGGTACTCCCGTTCAAGAACAGGCTGACAGACACATATGATATATCATTTATCATAGGCTGGTTTAATTGTGATTTTGCCCTGATTTTATTTCTGTTTTAGTCCAGCTCTAGTTTAGTGTGGTGTACCAGCCCTGCCTACTTTTGACCATTTGTGGCTAGCGTCATGTCTGGTGTTTCTGATTGGTATACTATACACTGGTAAACTCTGCCCTTGAACTCGAATGCAGTCAACAAGAGACTCTTTTCTCATTCTTTGTCTTGAACAGGAACAGAGTTATGCTCTGGCTAGCTGCAGTTGAGGCTTAGATACAAACCTTAATCTAGATAACCTACCAGGCCTTGTTTACTTTATACTGGTTAATTCCTGCCTTTGTATGGTACTTGAAAAGTCAAATATATTAAGAGGTGGTCCTCTGGTGCAGACTGTCCTGTTCTATAGCTAATACACTGTTTACAACTAACACATCCAGCCAAACTTTATTAGTCCCAGACTAAGCCCTATTTAAACCAATACTGTAGCAGCGGGGCCTTGGAGAATGTCATGTATATATTCTGCTATTGTGACAATATAGTGCTCTGAATGGTGCACAGAGGCTGATCACACACAGTGTACACCAACACACAACATGGGGTAAAAACTAACAAAAACTTAAAAGCTGAATTGTGTTATTACAGGAATATATAATATTTATATTTATATATATACATATTTATATACACACATATATAAATATCTATATATATAGCTTGGATTTTTTGCACTGCATGGAGTTCACTGGTATGGATGATTTACGCATCAATATGGTATTTTCACTTTTTTTGTAACTTTTTCACTTATTTCTGCTGTCTGTTCTTTCACTGTAGAATGTCACCTGATCACAGGCAGACGTCAGGCCTCTGTCAGAGTTCACTATTCTCTGTATAGTTCACTATTGTCGTCCTGGTTCACTGTAGTGAAGAACCACATCTCTGTTCATTATTTAGAGGCAGCAGCTTTTTTCAAATGATCTGTATGTGGTTTTTCAATGTCTTCTGCTGTAGTGTTGAGTAATGATATATGGTCATAGAAAGCCGATAGGAGGGAGAGCCTGCACTGTCAAAGTCTTGGCTGAAATCAAAACAGTCATGGCTTAGTTCAAGAAGTGTATCCTTGATTAAAAAAGTCTCCCCAATATTTACTGAAAACGGTTTGGGACCAGGACCGGTTTGCTTGGTGGACAGTGGAGGGGTGATTGGCTAAAGTAAAGGGGAGGTGAGATAGGTAGGTCACAGGTAGATATTAGAGCGGACCGTGCCGTGTCTGGCCAATCACAAGAGCTCGTACTGCCGTAGGTGCATCCTCTGAATGATGTCGCGACAGTCATTGAAGACGCGCCGGATGTTTTCTGTGTCCACGGCGCACGTGAAGTGAGGGTAACAGTAGTGCCGGCCGTCCCCGCTCGCTGTGCTGATCCTCTGAAATGACAAAAACTAGGGATATTAGCTCAAACCAGATTCTTAGTCAATTACTACAATTCCTTAATGCATTTTTGTATGTATTGTAATGTATTATTTTCTTTAAAGATATTTTTGGCCATTTTTGGCTTTTTTGATAGGGCAGTTAGTTTCGATTGAAAACCAGGTTGAAGAGTGGGAACTGACTTTTATAAGCCAGAACAGAACTCAAATATCTCATACAACTAATAACTGATTTCCTGTCACTTATTGTCCTATGAATAGAACCAAAAATGACCTAAAAAAAAGATTTTGGATTGAATTTGGAAGATAAAATAAAACTGTTTTACTGATTCATTTTGTAATCAATACTGTTACCTACTACCTGGCTATGGTACATACCAGAAACTCATCCCGAATGAAGTATTTTGCTCTTGTGACACGAGGGTCTTCACCTGGCTCTGGTATTGCTGAGGAAGGAAAACGATAATATTCCAAACATGAGAAACATATAATGGGCAAAAATAACTGTGCATCTGATGTATTATGGGTGATTGGTCCCCATAGTCAGGCTGTGTACTGACCAGTCAATGACGAGTCAATCTAGTGCCTTGTCCTGTAATGTTTCAAATCTACCCACATTTGTCAGATTAGCTAGTTAACCTGTTTGTTCTGTGTTAGTTTTGTGATAAATTCATGAAACTGTCATGCGTTACCATCATCAGGTGTGGTATAGCGTGCAAACTCAGGGAAATAGTCCTCGATTTTAGATTTCCCCGCCAGAACCTTCTCAGCCAACAGGTCCTGCTTGTTCAGAAACAGGATTACTGAAATGGTCCGTAGCCACCTGTGAAACAAGGGAAAAATAAGACTGTTATTTTCCATCATTCTAGACATGCTTTTCTCCTTTAAATGGATTTCATTTTTTTACACTGGACCATGGCTAGTTAGTTGCAGGGCTGAGAGACACATTGATGTACAACCATTCATTCTCATATCTATGGGCAATATTCATTTGAACAATTCTTGTAAAATATGGATATTTATGACCACTGGTCCTAGAGAGAACCCACAGTAACACAAGGAGGACGTGCAGATTGTACATTGATTCCATTGAGATTGAATTTTAACACTTTAATAGCCCAAAATGTTGATGATAATTATGTCAAAGTATTTTAATGAACACTAGCAGAAATGCATCAACTTAGCGAATTCTGTACTATTTCATGATTATATTATTGTCAAATATTTCTATGATTTTAAAGGTGTGGTCCTACCCAGAATACTTTAAATTGCCAGACAAAAACGCACCTATTATTCCATATGTTCTTAAAAAGGTTGAGGGCCTCCTGTAGTCTGTTGGTCTGATTGTCTTCTCGGATAACCATGTTGTAGCTGCTACTCGCCACCACGAAGATGATAGCTGTCACATCTGCAACACCAATAACATAGGAAATATATAAAAGATGGTAAAGTGCATGCCATTGAATATTCTAGTAAGCAGTACAAACAATTTTAAACAAAATGACTAGTAAAACAGTAATAAACTGCCATAATTTTAAAATCAAAATCTTACCATTAAAACACTGGATCCATTTCCGACGTTCATCTCTTTGACCCCCCACATCAAACATACTGTAAGGCAGAGAGTATTTAGTCAGGTTTTAAGTGTGTGACAGGGCAGTTAGGTCCTATATTATGCTTTACAATACAGTTAAGTTAACATTTTACGTACTGCAATATCAAACACACAAAATGTATCTAATGTAAGCTGTTTTGTGGAGGTCCTATTTTTTAGACTCCACAAGAAACACAATTTTTGTCAGGTTTAGGGGTTTTAAAAAACTCCAACCACTTTTTACTCTTACTGGGATATAAACAAAACCCTAACCCTATAACATATAGGTGAATCCCATGGTCAGTACGTTTTCAGCTCTTGGAGAGGACTAAAGCATGCCCGAATGAAAAAAAACACGACTTTGGGTATGCGTTTGTTTAAAAGCTCCTAAAAGTCAATTTTGCATAATATAGGATCTTAAAGGGCTAAACCATCTAACAAACCAACTTACTGAAAATTGACTTTGTCTATTTGAAATCTTGTCTCGAAGATCCCAGATGTCAATACTCTGCATCTCAACAGGTCCTTAAAAAAATAAAAAACAGCAAAATCCATAATTAAAACAAAAGAATATGTTGACTTTAGTAAAAATGGTCCAATATACTGACACTCACCTGGTCAGTGGGTGTGTAGTCATGTTGCCGAACCACATCGATCCGATCTAAGAAGCTGCAAAAAACCACAACGAACAGTGCAATGTAATTCAATTCAATTAAGCAACGGTAAAGACAAAAGAATAATGATTGATGATTAAAAAAACATAAATGGAAAAATATCAACAATTCAAGATATACAATAATAAAATATACATGAACAGTTAGACTAAAGGTTTATTAGTGACTGATTCAGCACTGGCTACTGTTTAGTTGGCAACAAGACAAACACATATTGTCAAAGCGGAGAAAAAACTGAAAGGTAGAACTTAGTCTTATTACTTTGGTGTGCAGACAAATAAAATCAAGAAACATCACTTGCTGTTGGATTATCCTGTGGGATACAGGATAATACTCCCATATTAGGAGTCATTATGTCTGTATGATTTCTAAAAACAAGTATTAATATAAAAAAGTATTGTTTGAGTACTGGTATCAGAAAAAATGTAAAGGCACCAAGCCGTACTGATTCCTCATATAGGGGACAACATAACAGTGAATGTCCACCAGGGGGCGTGCGTTTGAATTGAACGAGAGATCAGAGGCAGCCAGTCTGAGTCACCAGCCCCGTTTGCTCTGTCAGAGGAGCCTCGTCAATGGAGCCGCTGTAGTAGCACTTGCAAAAAAAAGAAGAAGGTGGTGGGGGCTGAGGTGTGCACATCTGTGAGCTGCCAGCTAGCGCGTGGGTGGGTTACTGTGTGCGCCTATAGCCCGACTAGCTGAGCTTGATTGTTTTGAATAAACTGGCATACATTTTGGTGCTTTTCAAGGTGTGTGTGTGAGTGTGTGTGTGAGAGAGACAGTAAGTGAGTGTGTGAGTGTGTGTGTGTGTGTGTGTGTGTGAAGAGGTTGCCATTTTTAGTAGTACAGTATTCGACTCTATTGTATTTTGATGGTGGGTGAATCACTGTTGAAACCAATTAGCCTAAATGTATCAAGTATATTTTTGTACCAGTTTTGTTTATGGCTTTTTTTTTTAAATCAGCTAATTATAACACCACAAGCTAATTTTAGCAAAAAGAAATAAATAGAATGGACAAAAAGCTAGCTAACCAGTTGACACTAGAATGTACAGATTTAAGCTAAAAAACATTATATGTAGTAATTTTGTACCACAGACTAATTTAATAAAAAAACAAAATGAAAAGATATACAAATTTCAAATGATTTGGACAGTTTCACTTGACTGACTGACTCTGATATAAGAACAATTAAGAACTTTTGCCCATAGTATCAAGACCCACCTG
>JAVQKG010416464.1:0-10065 GCA_036025885.1 Hypseleotris bucephala | reverse complement strand
CACTTCACTATATAGTACTTAGTGAGTACTTATCATTACAAGTGCACATTTTAGCAAGCCAACAAAAACAAATCAACAAGTCCTTTTTATGAGTGCATTCAAGCTGAATTAAAACAGATTACAACTGTTAATTCCTTACATACAATAGAGAATAAGAGGCAGACAATGAAAGCATAATTTGATCATTTACCCCCAACTGCTCTCCTTGTTTCTTTTCATTTCTTTCTTTTCGTGTTTTTTGCTGTAATATGACTTTAATTTGATCTGGTTTAGTGTTGATTTATTACATTTTTTGTACCTGGATTTCCTTGGTTTATACCTGGTTCAGTTCTCATTTAGTTCTTAATTGTACTAAGTAAGGCTTATGTAATTGACTATGTAATTTACTTGTGCATTGTTACAAACTAAATTAAAATGAGATCCATCCAAACAGTTTTCTGTCAACTTTTAACACAAATTGTTCCTGTCCTTTTAAAAATGTGAGATTGCGGGCAGCTGTTTTGCTCAGATGGTAGAGCGTGCGGCCCATATACAGAGCCTACAGAGCTCGCCCCAGTGTTGTGAATTCAAATCCGTCTCAAGACAGTTTGCCGCATGTCATTCCCCTCTGTTCTCCTGTCAATCTACTGTCCTGTCAAAGAAAGCCAAAAGGCCAAAAAATACTGTTTAAAAAAATAAGTGAGGTCGCAACAAAATGGCTCGCTGGTGCATGCTGACTGGTTTCTTGCCGAGATTCAAGTCGGAGCATGCACAGCCCCACACACGCCCTGCACTCCAAATGAGCAGACAGACTTCTCTTTTCATGTTCCCTGGGCACACTCTCCATCAATAGCCTCATTTTCTATACTGCCTTTCCCCTCTTACTGCGGTATCCACTCACTGCACTGCCTCCAACCCACCCTTTTTACTGGCATTTCCACAGCGGCTTTTGTTATATTCATCCCCATTTGCCTTATTTTCAATGGTCAAATATATATAGTTAGGCGGGTGGGCTGCTTCTGTGGTTTACTTTGGACTATAACTTTTGCCAGTATCTTGGGAATACTAATTGAGCTGAACATTGCATTTCTTTTCTTCTCTCTTTAGAATTCTGCCATCCACAAGTGACCGCTTCCTGCTGAAGAACTTGGTTTCGGGAGTGGATTATAACATATGCGTGCTGGCCATTTTTGACGACTCCATGACAACGCTAGCAGCGACAAAGGTCCTAGGCTGCACCACTTTTTCCACAAAGGATGTTTATCCAGCATGCCGTTCACTTCAAGCGCACTTCCTGGGTGGGACGCTGACCATCTTAGTGGGTGGCATTGTAGTGGTCACCCTTCTTGTTTTCACCGTGGCGCTTATGGTTCGCCATCGAGTCTGCAATCACAGCGACCACATGATTTGTCACAACGGCAACACGGAGGCGGGAGGCGGGGCTTGTTGCCAGAGCGGAGGTGGCGGGGGAGACAAAGGCGGGAATAGTAGTGGATGTTACCAGTCCAATGGCTCTGGGGATATGATGATGGTGGTGTTGCCCAATGGACTACCAGCCAAACGCGGGGAGAAAGAGAAGGACAGTGAGAAAGAGAAGGAAGTGGTGGAATCTGCCTCACCAGTACCACCTAAATTGCCACCAAAACCCCGCGCCAAGCCGAAAGTCAACCTGGAGCAGTTCTTGTCCGCTGGGGGGGTTGTCTCCACCACAGCGGGGGGAGAGATGGCATTGGTGGTTCGGCAAAGGAAGTTGGACAAAATGCCAACATATGACAGTGACAGGACTCTTCTGTACTACTCCCCTTCACCTCCCTCCACCCTGCCCCGCCAGTCACGCTCCAGGGAACGGCCAACCCCCCGGCTGGAACGAGAACTGACCAATCGGGCTAGTTTTTCTCTCGCGGCTCCTCTGAGAGATGCCGAGCTGCTAGACTGGAGAATGAGTCCCAGGGGCAGGGATAAATGGAACTCTTCACAGGCCTATCAGAGTCCAGTCTCTCCTCTAAGTCCCATTAGCGGCGCTATTAGCAAACGCCGGCACTCCCTGGATATGGGCTCCTCTGTTGCCCTCGCCAGTGATGCCGCCGCTACTGTTGCCAAACGCTACGGCGCGGTCAGCTACGCCAAACGGCTAAGCGTCATCTGGACGAGACGCAGCCAGTCGCTTCACGGTATGCTAGTTCAATGCGCCTCGACTACAAGCACAACATCCTCAACGACCAGCGATGAAGAGGGAAACGGGAGCGGTTTCGGAGCACGCTGCGAGTTCCAACGGGGATACATTCATGCTTATAACACCACTAACTCAAATTCAAATGCTGGGATTACTGCTGGGAAGGGGAACAGTGGGATTAACAAAGAAAAGACTCGGGAGAAAAGTAAGGATGGGAAAAGTGCAGAGGAGTTGGAGGAGAGTGTGGTCTAGGAGGAAAGTCGAAGAGAAAAGTTAAAAGCTTTTTGAAAGAGTAAGATACCTGAATGTGATCTTGATTTGGGGGAGGGCAAAGAGCTGGAGGCCAGGGGATGGGGAGATAAAGTGATTACAGAGGAGCTAAGATTGGGTAAGGGAGGGAGCTGTAGAGCACAATTGGCTGGAGTCTCACTTGTATTGTAGCAGCTTCTTGATTTGCCTTGGGAGTAGTCACAAAAAATTGAGACGAAAAGAGTTTTTTTTTTAAAGGCGCCTTTTCTGCTGACCTAAAGAATGACTGGCAGAGAAATTAGTATGGGGTACCGAGTGTTGACAGGAAAAGAATGGGCGAAAATATTGGAGTTGAGAGTTTGTGAAAGGGTATTAAATACTCTAGGCAAGCTTTATGACAGGGGCAAAAGAAGTAGTGAGAAAAACAAAAACTCCAGGTATTACAACAGAAAGGAACGACAGATATATAGCAGATTGGAAAGGCAGGAAAGGACATAATAAAATGGGGGGAGGGAACAGATAAAGTGAGCAGGAGAACAAGGTGATAGATCCCAGACATGGTGGTGAGATCAATTTGAAATCTCAGTAAAGCCCATGCACTAATAGAAGCAGACTTTCACTCTCCAGAGGGGCCATCCCACACAACACCGGATCAACAAAAAAACAAAACAAAAAAAAGACATTACAAGTGCCGCCGGAAAGCTAGCACTCTTCTCTGAAAACTATATTAAAAGATATTTGGGTGGTTTTTCATTGTTCTTGTTACTGACGGCCATTTTCAATTTTCCTTTTTACGAAAAAATACGATGAATGTGACTTTTATGTGTCCTCTGTGGGCTGGACAATGATTTTTTGGGCTCAGGATTATACGGAGCATAAATACAGAGTTGCAAGCATTGGACATGATCAATCGATGCGGGGCTGGAGTGAAATTGAGGAGCGCAGACATTATTAAAAAAAAAAGACATTGGGATTACAATATAAGGTCGATATGGATTATGGATTACAAAATGGAGGAGGCGGAAGAGAGCAATGATGACGGATGTTCCCGGATGCATGCATTGACTATTCGCAGGCACACACTTTTCATATGAATGTTTGTTGAGAGGCCACTGCCAAGACTCATTTGTGGTGAGAAAGATCTATTGCTTTCTGGACATGCTGCTGATAAATTCATAAGAAATCATACAATATGGAGTCTGCCATGCGTCAAGATATTTTTTCACCAATACCTTAATTCAGTTATGCTAATGTGTGCAGCATGGTTAGGAAGCACCAATCTCGAGGTGGAAATTGTGACTTTCGGATTACCACTGAATGTGTTCGAAAGATGCACAATGGAGGACAAAACAATACTGGCACAAACTCTTATTCTGAGAAAAAAAAAAGAAACTTGAAAATACATATATATATAGTAAATATATATATAAAATGATGTTATTTGTCGCACCATGTGTTTCTGTTTTTCCGGGGAATGATGTTAGGTTGAAATATAATGGAATACAAGTGTGATTTTATTTCCAGGGACAAAAAATCTTGATTAGAACAAAATGTGTTGGCAAAACTTTACTGTAAGCACACAATGATGCACAAAAGACACAAACTGGCAAAGCACATAGGCCCCAAATAATGACAACTATACAAGCAGATGTCTAGAAAACCAGGCCAGTTAGATCCAATATGAGAATTGTCATTGCTTTCTGTTTTCATTTGTTTTTTTGGCCAAAGTCAATATTGTTCTGGACTTGTTCTAAATAAAAAATACATGTATGGAACAGAAACTGAGTGAGGACAATGGATGAGATGTGCGTCATATTTTATGTGAATGTGTTTTTTAAAGTGGAACGATTCATGTGCCAAAAGAATTAATATTATGATTTGTTGCTGCTCATTAATGATTTAAATAGCCAGAATCAGAATTAGCTGGACAAAAAGCCTGAGTAAAACAAAATGAAACCAGGATAGATCTAAACAAGGTCTAAACCAAAACTGAATCATAGCCAAATTTAGGACAATACCAACCAGGTCTAAACCATGATAAAAACCAAGGCTAAATCAGGACAAAAATCGTCATAAAATCCAAGTCTAAACCAGGGTCAAAATCAGAATCAGTCTAAATCAGGTCTAAAGCAGGACTTAATCAAGTCTATACTCCAATAAAACCATATTAAAACTTTCTCCAAACTAAGCTATGATGCTCAGAAGTATCGGAAATCCCAGTTCATTCTCGGGATAAACAGTTTTAGCAATAATTTACATTACGAGTTGTTTGTGTCATTCCCATTTATTGCTAATACCCCAAACACAGAAGACAGGATCAGGATTGGCAGAAGAAATGAATGCCCACAAATACCATGCACTGCCAGCGCTTTGGGAATCTAGGTCAGATTTGGAGAAAAATGTTGTAGGATTAGACAATGAATCAGACCGGATGAAAACATCTCGAGCCCAAGGCAAACCCGGATTGAGTCAAAGAAGGTTTAAGTGTGTGCATTCAGATGTGCCAAGAATTAAGTTGTTTACTTGTCAGTCAGTTCTGTTGATTAGGTAAAAGTGTCCTTGTAGAGACAGACAATATGTACAGTATATGTGCAAGAAATATGAAGAAGACTCAATAGATACAGTATTGTGATGCTCGAAAAGGGGGTATGCTGGAACTAAACCAAGACTAAATCAGGTTTGATCAGGAAAGGCAAAGTTCAAACCAGGTCTAAAGCTACAATTAGGTTTCAACATTCCTGAAACCAGGAATATATAAGCATTGAATCCAAGAAGGGTCTAAACTAGGACTAAACTAGAAATGTGCCAAATTCAGGTTTAAAATAAAGCCAAACCAGGATATTGAGATATTCCAGGCGTAGGGTAAGTTTCTTTTAAACCAGGTCTAAACAATACCAGGTTTAAGTGCAAAACTACAATGTTGTAATGTTACAGAAAGAAAGAATGCTAAGAATGGGGTTGTTTACTTGTCAGCCGGCCCGGTTGATTAACTAAAGGTGTCCTTGAATAGGCTTTTTTAAAAGACAATATGTTTAAAAGACAAGACAGCAACTGGGTCAAGAGAGAAAAAAATGAAGATAAAAGCAAGAAAAATGGATCAATGAAGTCAGGGACAGAAGAAAATGCATTTAGTCTCAAGTAAATGATTCATGTGCAACATAGAAAAGATAAAAGCAACAACAAAGCGAGGCACAAAGATGGAAAAGTAGGAAAAAAACATGCAAGAAAAACAATAGTTTTAATGAGCTTTTTGCATAATGTGGTATGACAGAAAGCAGGGCACTAGTGATGTATAGTGTAGGACTTATTATTGATATATGTAGTAACAATGAAAAGAGGATTAAATTAGGTCAAAACTGGCTGTAAACTACTCTAATCTAAATCTAGTTACTTCACCAACTACATCAACTTCAATTTAATAATCAAGGTCTAAAACACACACTATTGTATATAGAGAGTCTAAACTCTACTAGAACCAGGATTCCAGTAAATCCATGTGTTGTGATCCATCAAGAGTTAGGGCATCCCAGTGCATTCCCAGGATAAATGGGGTGGCTATAATCTCAACAGCATGTTTTGGGATTGCCTCTTGTTTTTGTCCCAGAACACAGCACACCCCTCTGCTGGAGTGGGGCGTCAGGCCAGGACCAACCACAGAAAAGACACTCCAAATAATACAGCTTTATCAACCTGCTTTCACTTGAGGGAGGGGACTTACTGTACCAAAAAAAAAATCAAGGAATTTTGTAGTGAAAGCAGAATATTTTAAATGTTCTGATGATCCCCTTAGTTTTATTTTGAGACTTGCTGCAGAAATGTGTCCGGCTAATATCCCTTTTGTGTACATGTCACACAAGGCTTTAAAAAATAGAACAAATGTAGACTAACTAAATACTTCTGATTATTATTATTAGACTTTATGATGGCTAACTCTAATTATGCAATGTACACAATTGTAGCACATTAAAGATGCATAAAATATAATTAACTGGATTTATATTTTGCTTTTTTTTTTAATTCTTCAAGACATTAAAAATTAGTCCATTTCACTACAAAGTCACTATTGGTGGTATATCATTATATGCCACAGTTACCCTGGGGCAGACTGACAATGTGGTAGCTATACACCACAAAAGCCTCCCAATCACCATTAAACACATAGCCACAATCAAGCTTGCCCATGGACAAAGTGGCTGAATTTGGACCACCAACCTACTTTCGAGTTAGTGAACGACTGGCTCTACCTCCTGGCCACATTAAATTTAAGTATTTCATTATTCTATTCATTGTACACGTCAATATCCCCACAATGTAAGGAAAAGAAGTGGAAGAATGGCTTAAATTGTACTATAGGACCCAATTTGTTATGTGAGTATTTCATTCAGGGCCATAATGGTCTATAGAGATGTAATAAGTGAAGTACTGTGGGACTGTTAGGGTTAACAAGGGTCTAATGGTGCAGAGGTTTAAATGAGAAAAAGATGGCGTCCTAAATCAAAGGCAGTATTGGAGGAAGGCGTGTCTGGACACTAGGTTATAGGGTCATCATCTGATCTTAAGTGACCATTAAATCTGCCTTGGTCAGCTCTGTGAAGGAGACTTAGCAGTAAGAGATAACTATGTCCAATACTGCCATAGCAATATGACTGGTGATATGCCCATTTAGACCTAATGAGGAATTACATTGAATCAGAAATAAAAGTATTTGGTCCTTAGTCAAAAGTTGGCTATAAATCGTAATTTAGGACAAAATAAGTTCTGATCCAGCAATTAACAAGCTCTTAACCAGAACTAAACAAGGTCTAAAATAGGAATAAAACAGGACCAAAGGAGGACTAAAGTAGGTCGATACAGCTACAAACCAGGTCAACTAAACAAGGACTAAGCCATGACTAAACCAAGGATAAACAAACTCTAAACCAGGACTAAAGAAGACCTAAATCAGGTCTAAACAAGGTAGACATCAGCTCTAAACTAGAACTAAAACACGTCTAAACCAGGACTTCATCAAGACTAAAACCAAGTATCAAGCAGGGTATGAAATGGTTTATTTAATGTGGGTATTGATCATATACACACACAGAAATAATTCAATTAGGCATAGACATGTTAACAAGTTATAGTCGTGTTTTATATTTTAAAACTAGGTCATCAAAGGACGCATTATTGAATTTTCTGTCCAACAATCAAATAAATCGCGGGGAGACAGTGTATAGATTTTGTTGTTTACAATACTGTGTGTACTTATATTGCAAACAAGACACATTCTGCAGTATATTGTCCAGTCTTAGCACTAATCCAATCTGCCCAGGCACAGCGCCTCCTTGCATTAGCGCCTGCGGCTAAACCCTGGCCTAAATTTGCCTAATTAAAAAATGCTGAGTAACATGCACCTTTCATGGTTTGCCTTCACACATTCACAATGACTTGTCCCACTCAGAGCATGTGTTTTGGGAAGAACTAAAGTCGCCTCGAGACTAACTCCCTCCTGACATTTGCAGTGATGATGAAGGGATGATGCATTTTTCCTGCAGTCAGCTGACTAAGGGCTGAGTCACAATGGAGGATCAGACGGCTAGACTTCATGCTCCAGAGACCAGTCAGACCAGCGCTGCACTTTGACATGACCTAAACCATGTGGGTAATAGCCAAAGGGAGATACTGTACTATGAAGGCCATTTAAAGTACAGTGTGTATGCTTGACCTATAGTAATAGAGTTTTACTTAAGTCCTTTCCCTGGCCTCTACGGTAACAACAAATCAGAGTGGGACTTCTAGTGGTCAAGAGTGAGCTGTAGAGGCCAGGGGAGGGACTATGGTAAGATAATAATTCTGACACTTCTTTAAGGGTACAGTGAATGGTCAGAAAGAGAGGAAATATCCAGTGAGAAACATGTTTGTGGTGAAAATGTCTTGTTAATGGCACAGATCAGACAGAAATGGAAATATATTAACCATCCATGATTTCTAACCTCAATAAGTTTTAAAAAAAAATCACGGTTAAATAAAGGTTTGAATGAATGAATGAACCAAGGTATGGCGTTGGTGAAGATTTTCATTCATACTCCCTTCCATGGGGACTCAGGGGAGGGCAGTAACCAATAAAACAGGTTTTAACCACTCCCCCGGGTAGTCAGTTAGCTTATAAACTCTACTCACTGACCAGTTAACTCAGAATTGACCAAGTCTGCTGGCCCTGCAGATGTAACATTTTCTAAATAAAAAAAACTTGACCAGGTGCCCTTTTTCAACCTTTAGAATGAATCAAGGTATCCATTTTAAGGTTTTTATGCCAAACCTTTAAACAAAGACAATTGCAGAAAAGCACTTCATGATGTACAGGATCAATCCAATAAAGTGTCAATTGAGTGCGTTTGATATAAGAAAATCTACACAAAACAAGTTTCTTTCCCGAAGATGTTTTAACTAATTGTAATCTGGATTTCAACTCCTCACCCCGTCCTCAATCCCTATAATTGATAACGGCTCCATCCAGCATCTCCGCCATATGTGCGTGTCGTCTGGATGTCTGTACACGGCATCTGTGCAATTACATTCTGTCTCTTTGAGAATTTCACTTAAGGTACAGTTGGTTCAGAGTCTTCTTTAAAGCTTTGTGATAAATGGTTTTAACATTTAGCTACTGTGCTTCTATTTTGAGCAAGAAAATGTTGCCTCCAATGCCAGGACTAGAAACGGATGCACAGAATCTATATTGACTTTGATGTATTTGTTTGAGTAATGAGGCCCAGGGGATTTTAGAGCTGGGGACTATAAAATGAATAAATGACAGTAACAGATAGAGAGTTGTTGCTTCGTTAATTGCTTGAAGGTCACATTTAAGCACTTACTTTTATTCCTCAGTGTCTAACTTTTCTGTACAAATGTTTAAGTGCTGTAAAGTAGCAATGTTTTCAAAATTGTCTAAAAACTAGTGTCACAAAATGGAGTGAGCAAATCACCAGTCTTGGCTTCTATAGTTTTATTTTTCCTTGGTTTAGGCCTCAAACCTGATCCTAACATCACCGTGTCACAGATTAGCCTGAATAGACAGAAAGATGTTAGCAACCTACAATCATTGATAAAATGCATCCAAGTAACCAAACAGTAAACTAAACTCCCAAAATCAAATCAATTGTTCCTTGTGTAATTCCTGTCCTTCCCTGAAAATTTCATCCAAATCCATTCATGAAACTGCAAACAGACACACACACACATAAACAAATGCCACCAATAACATTACCAGCTTGGCAGAGGTAATAAACTTAATCTTTTAGAGTGCTATTCAAAGCATGTCTTCAAATCTGCCCCACACATTTTCACAAAACCGCAGTTGCTTTTCAAGGTGATATCTAGCCCTATTTCTATATGTTCTCAATGACTTGCTTACCACTCTATATGTGTCAGCGCTTGGGAGCTTAAAGAAGTCAGGAGTGGCATGGAGATGAAGCAGAGACAGTGCGTTGAGAGATTTTGAGATAGAAGTGGAGAGATAGCAGTGAGGTTGATAAGCGATTGATTGTAGAAAGACGAGCAAGAGGAGAGGCCAGGGCAGCGGTCGATGCCAAGTAAAGAAGACTACCTCAACACTGCCGCAATAAAACAATGGAAAATATTATGTGAATGAAAGAAAGTGGACATTTCTTTGTATTTGTATTACAGCC
>JAVQKG010416450.1:0-17419 GCA_036025885.1 Hypseleotris bucephala | reverse complement strand
GGTATAGTAAATTAGATAACTTAGGAAATATTAACACTGCTTTTAAGTGATATTTTGCTGAAGTTTTGAATGGATGGAAAATAGCTGTAATTGGGTTGTTTTGACATTAAGTCATACCTATCTGTTGATTAACTAGTTACAGAAGTTTGAGCGACTAACATTGGGAACATCTGTGTAAATATGAGTTCAATCGCAGTGGGCCATATTTTCTTTGGACAGAGTTGAATGTACACGGCCTTCCTCTGTGTCTCTAAATGACGTAGAGGATGAATGGACAGAGGAAGCCTACAGTGAAGGGGGCGGCGAGGGTATTAGGAAGGAACCAGGACACTTTCCAGTCCCAACCGTTTATAATGAAAGTGGGAATGTCCCGTGTCTCTTAATGTTTCTTTGAAGACATTAGCAGAGCAAGAAGAGAGGGGACATACAGTACAGAGGCAATTAGCTATAATGACTTTATTCTGTTTGTACCAACACTGTAATCCACAAAGCATAAGAAACAGACATGTGTGCTTTAAAGTGTGGACTTAAAGACATGCTGTTCCGGGCAAAGCTGGTTTCAAGACAATCCCAAAATTAATGTTAAGTTTACAAAAAAGCTACAAAGACCAAAGTCCACTGGTATGTATTTTTCATGCTAAACTAAACCAGATGAGGAAAGATAGCATACCAACTAAAGCCAAACCAATCCATGATATAGATAGTGGATACTGTAAATGTCCGGAAACCAGATTAAGATCTGCAACAAAAAAACATGCAACAAAAATAGACTAAATTGGATTATTTTTAAATAGGAGTGGACGCAATGACGATGAAATACGAATCATGATATAAAGTTAAGACCATCTGCTAATCTGGGAAGATTGCTGAATTGTGATACAGTGCGTTTATGCGTTTATGAGTAGCCTATAATGATGAACACTGAATTAAGTTGAAGTTTTTAAAGGTTTTATGATGCAGTAGCCTAGAAAAAAAGTAGCCTATAAGTCAACAAAAATTGTGATAAAATTGAAACTGAAAATTGAATTTGTCACATTGTAATTTTACCATTGTGTTGGCTGAAATTTGGTTGACAGTGATTTTTTGCATATTTAAATTTGACTATACTTTATCAATCCTGGTGTGGCTCCTTTGTTTCTAACCCTTACAAGAGTCTTGTCTCTCACCTCTGTAACAAAGTTGCTCTGGAGCCCTGCGGCCGGGTGGTACTCCCAGCCCCGGGTGCAGGACACTCTCTCTCGGGGAACATTGTCTGAGAAGTCCGAGGAGTTTGGAGGGTACTTGAACAGTTCACAGTGGCTGAACCCTTTCCCGACCACCCAGGGGATGGTCAGGTTTAGGTATCCCTGTCCGGAGAAGTTACTGGGCAGGAAGGCGGAGGGCAGCAGCTGCGGGTCGGGCTTGCAGTGGTAGTTCTCCGGGATGTGTGTAAAAAACAAGTCGCTAAACAAGTTGAGAATCACCGCAAAGTTTGGAAACCAGCTGAACACCGCCACGATGCGGTTGTAGCGTCCGTATCCTCCGGCCAGAGGGAAAACTTTACCCTCGTAGTCCATTTGAAAACGCCGGTTCGCGGCAACAGTTGTATCCCCGCAGCCTCCACCAGCGCTGTCCATGACGCAGCGCCTTCTGCCGCCTATCTCTGCCGCCGCCAGCCGCAAACAGCAGCGAGCAGCGCGGCCACGGGGGAGGAGGAGGAGGAGGGAGAGGAAGGAGAGGAGGAGGAGCCACACCTGCTTCGGGCTGGGGCTACGGGCAGGGGTGACTCAAGTGTGGGCAAACCTCAGGGGCAATCCACGGGGGACAGCTCAGCCCCAAAGAAGGCAGATCACATTTCTTCTCCTCACACAGTTGTCACCATATCCTGGGATCTGACACGTGACCACGTGAACGACGCACGGGTAACTTCACCATTAACCTATAACGTCAAATATTTAAGTATTTTTTTTACATTTATCTTTTACATTATATGCTACTGGTGGATACAGTTTTATTAAGTCTAGCCAATTTATATAGCCTACATTTTTTTATTAGGCCTAAATCTGATATGGCTTTCATATATAAAAGTCTACATTAGAAAGAAATCTCACTTAATCAAACATTTTATTATTAGACAGCCCTTGCTTTAAAATACCATTAAATTCCATCTGTTGCTGTCGGCCTAATGATACCTATAAATCCAGTCTGATTTATCATCCCTATATACATCAGTCATCAGTGTGTTTACTAAACACTGTTTAGGAAGTTAAAACAAATAGTAATCACAAGTAGATCAAATGTAATGTCACGTGTGAGTGACTCAAAGTGACTCATCAGGTTTTAAAGCATGATCTTCAACACAAATACAACGTGAGGAATATTAGACTGAACAGTGTTTATTCAACTTAACTTTCACTGTTTGCTTTCACTCAAATATGCACCTGAGATGCAACAGGCAAATGCAACCTGTTTTGTCTTCTGTAGCTCACCAAATTGGGGTTTACTTGCTTTTTCTATTAAACATATTTTGGGCAGAAATATTATTTTCTGAACTCCTGAATTATTGGATAACAAGTAGGCCTATAGTGTTTTCATATATTTTTTATAATTGTCATGTTATTTTAAATCCAAATGTTAAAAGTGTATTAAAAATATAGTATAAAATATTGGATCAAAGTTGGAAGTTAAAGTCTTTTTAGATGGTAAATAATAAATGCACAAAACCAAGAAGCAGAGGACCACAGGAAATATTTCAAAATTTTATTAACGAACATAATCTCTGAGGAACAACAGCAGTTCTCGCGCTCTCTGTACATGCAACTGTAGAAAATAACAATTTAGATTTTAACTTTTTCAGTTTTAGTTTTTTTCCCGTCCATCCTCATTTTCAGATTCTCGCCTTTCTGTATTTTTATGGATTTTTTTGTCATGTTTTTGCAGGAAATCAACAACAGCTAGAGGTGAAAGTACTGGATCTGTTACAGCACTGACGATAGCATCGACAACCCCCTCGTAAACCCCGCCCCTTTTAGCTGCTCCGACAATATGTACACAAATAAACTACATTGTACAAATAAAAAAAATGTTACATTGTTACATCATAATCAACACGTGCAGCGAGCGCACGCAGCCCGTTGCTGTTAGAACCCCACAGTCTATGCAATTTTTCAGACTAGTACAAAGAGGAGGGTGCAAAAACGTCCTGGGAGGTTTTATTTACAAAGCTATGTACAGTATGTCTCTTTCACGCATTACAAGGAGGAAAATATACACAGCGGAGACCAACTTCAATTCAAAAACATACCACAGGTGTCAGAAAACAAAACAATAAGATAATAATAAATAGGCTATTTCTCACCATTTAAAGAGTAGTTCTCCATGCTTTTTCTTAGTCCTCTAAAAAAATATAAGGAACAAAAACGAAACAAGCTACAGTCTGGGTTTAATTAAAAAAAGAAAAGAAAACTAGAAAAAAAGGCTTGAAATCGTGATTCTATATTATGAACAAAATATATCAATTACTGTATAATAAACAACAAACAAATCTAAGCTAAACATCATGAGTGAATGTAAAGAGCATAGAGGTAATATGTTGCTGACTGTATTATCAACATGGCCTGCTCGACTGTGCATCAGAAGTACTAGGTCTCTATCAAAATATGCAAAAGAAATGGCCAAAATATATGGGTTTAACTGGATGGATCAGTTCACAACCTATTGCTTTGGGGAAAAACAACTTGGGGAGGGGGGGAGGGGGGGCAACCATCACTATTTCAAGCCTTTGTGGATTCAAATAACTGACCGACTGATGAAGTAAAGGCTTAAACCGTGAGAAATAAAATACAAAAACACAAGTACTGTAAGGTCTTGTAAACAATAGTGAATGTGTGGTGGATCAGGGCATGTTTACATTCGATAAGCAACATGATTGACAAGCCACTGGTGCGCGTGTATGCTCTATATAGAAACTGACTTTTACCCCTTTAAAAATGAACACAAAGAACAATACACACATTTAGCTAAAAACAAATTACAGGACTCTGAACAAAAAGACACTCGAATCCTCCCAAAAAACAGTAAGAACCAACCAAGTAAGAATCAAAACAAAGAAAAAAACATGACAAAAAGGGGTTTAAAAACTCAATGTGTATTTGACATCTAGCCACCTCGCCTGCACAGTAACTAACAACCACTGACTAGACATACCATACACAGCTATGCGCACGTACAGTGTGTAAGTGACTGGTTTAAGTTATACTATTGCCATTGGGGAAAGAAAAAGTGTACAAGCAGCTCTCACACTCACAGAGACTGGCAGCCTATGTGGTGATAGGTCAAAGAAAGCTTTAAATAGAATAAAAACAAATCTATTCTTCAGCATACTCTATCCGATGGCTGTGTTGTGTAAATGTCTGACTACTTTTTGGTTCGCACTGAGGAGATATAAGTCTCGTAACTGCTTGGGCTTGACAGGAAAATCATTTGATGGTTAACAATACAACATGAGGAAGTAACTTTTTAACCGAAAGTTTAAAATCAGTGATTGCAGATTAAGGATAAAATAGTGATGAACATGTGTTTTTGAGCCTAAGGTGAATGAATTGAACTGATTTAAAAAAATGCCCATTCATGACAAAGGCCACAGGTCTCTGACAAAAATTACACAAGTTTGGCCGAGACAAAAAAAAAAAGGAGTACTGGCGCCATCAAGTGAGTAAAACGGTTTCCACAAATGAACAAGGGGCAGACAAATTAAATGTGGAATGACAGCTATGAGTGGCTTCTGCGTCTTTCTGTGTAAAGCCAAAATCAGCTTAAACATTACAGGAATATAATGAGACCCGTGTCTTGTTTGTTGTTTGAGACAATGACTTTTGAAATTTTGTAAAAATAAAAACTATAAAAACACATGACACTTTTGTTTGTGAACAACATTAACTCTTTCATTTCACCCATAAATATCTATGACTTTGCCCGACAATGAGTACATTTTTCACTGAAAAAGGCATTTTCTTGGCTCAAAAAATTTCAGATATAATTGTGTAGTAAAGCAATGAATAATAATCCTCTGTCTATTCTTTAAATAAATCGTCATAAACTATTTTGCTACATTAGAGGGGCTATATGGTGGTTTGCTTTGTAGGGAGGCCTGTTTTAGTCAGAATACTTTGTGTGTGGTGAGAATCCCAGTCCAGGTAAGTTAAGCCTGGACTGTATCAAGAGACTGTGCACTGGAGTCACACACATTTTGGCCCATGGATATGAGGGGGAAAGTGCTGCCCAAAGTGAATTGTACATAAAAAGATAATTTTTATTTCTTTTACGGTTTTCTTTACACTTAACTGAGTGATATTACAGTACATAGGTTATTTACAACTGTGCAGTAATGTGTGGCAAAATAAATTATCTAGAAGGCAGCAAGAATACATTGGTTAACGAATATAAAAACTGTACATAATTTACGGAATACAACTTTTTTTCTGTTTTCTTTTGTTTTTTTTTCCATTAAACTAATATTGGCTCTGTAGTGTTTCAAGTCACTTCCTCAGAAACAATGAAATGCCCAAGTAAAGAAATAGACAAAAACAATATTTCTCTTCTCCTGCACCAACCACAACTCTCAATAGTCTCTTTGAATTGTAACATTCGTTTTTGTTTGTATCTTCTGCTTGTCCTGTGGTGTTTTTGTAGTCTATGGCCCTCTGGTGTTTATTTGGGACCAGATGTGGGGGTGAGGACACTCCGGTCTGCCCTCACATCCACACTGTCCCGTTTATTAACCAGGCTGAGAGGCTGTCTGTGCCTCTGAACGCATCATGAAGCCTCTTTGAGAAGGCTGTCGCTCAAACGTATGGACCTCTTTAGGCCTGATCTGTCCCGCTGTTTCAATATAGAAGCACAGATCTGGGATGCACTGCGGCTCCTTAAACATCCAGTGGGTCGGCTCAAGTTCTCCTGCTCGACAAGGAGCCTTGTTGTTAGTCCTTCCTCTCTGATGCTCTCAGGGTTTGGTCTGCTGAAGCCAGGACCACAAACAAGCTCAGAAAAGAGATTTCTGTCCTCCGTCTCCCAGAGCTGAGCGTTAGGAGTTGTGACCCGATCTCAGAGTGTCAAAGCAAAAACGGTTTTTGCTTTACAAACTTTGATCAAAGAAAAGCATAAAAACTTTGAGGATGAAAGTGCAAGTTGTGTTTTGTCTCATTCCCCAGTAAAAACATATTTCTTTCTTCACGGAAGGGAATCAATAGCAAGTTTATAAATTCTTTTCAACATAATAGTTTTTTCCTCTCCTTAGTCTTTACTTCAACTTGCTAGCCCTTTCCATTCTTTCTTTGTATCAAAGTCTCTTTGATAATCATGATTTAGATTAAATATCTTAATCTGTGAGTGTAGCGGCGCTGTCATGCGGGCAGCAGGACAAAGTCATCGTTGACATCGACCATTGGCACATAGAAGGACGGCACCTCATTGACACACAGGGCCTTGTGTCCCGCTGGGTCCAGCTCCTGCACCTTCAGCTGCCACTCCATCCTCTGCACTGCGTTGAGCGCTGCTGCTTCGTGTTGTTGCCGCATTAATAAGCATGTCTGAAAAAGGAAACACAAGACCCATTTGAATCTACCCTGAATAAATTGTTTACAAAGTTTATTAAAAAGTGACTTTAACATGTGACATGTACGGACCTTCATGCGGTCATATTTGTCATCTACGTCCTGGATCCACGAAATGAACTGCCGAGCATTAAAGCGATCTCTCACAGATTTGTTTTCATCGCCCTAAAACACAGATAATATGATTTAAGTTACTGACACAGTGATGCATGCTGTGGATTAAAGCAAACAAACATTTTTTTCCTCACCTGGTTCTCTGATGGCATATTGTAGACTTCAGAGTCCAAAAGCATGGTGCAGGCGCTGAATGGCACAGCCTGATTGGCTATTGTTCTGGCCGCTCTGCAATGGACCCTTAGGACTTCCTGCTCACACGACACAATCAGCTTTTCCTGTAAACGTAGAAAAAAAAGCAGATCAACATCTGTAAATGGTATTACTAGAAGGCAACATTACTAATATTAATGGTGTATTTTCTTCACTTACTAACAGACATTTTGCATAAAAACAACACTTACCCGCTCTATGCTGTGTTGCAACCTAAGCTTGCCTCTCACTGCCTCCTGTTGTCTGAAAAGCTCCTTCAGAGGCTCTGAAAGCGATGGAGGAGCAGCAATCTGCAAAAAAGTGTTAAATATAGTTACATTTACATTTCAAATATAGTAAATAAGAAAAGTCACAAACAATGCACACTTACCACAGGAATGTGCAGCTTGCTGAGGGGCTTGCCATCTAGCAGGTAGGAGCCAGTGTAGGTCACATATTCAGCATAACACTGGGGAGCCTGTGGTGTGATGTAGCACAGAATTTTCCGCTTCTCCTCGATCTTCTTCCTGATTTGCAGATATTCAAAGTAAGGGTTGGAGCGGTCACTGTGGTACGGCTCGATGTCATCCAGCTTGATGGCATTGACGACCACAGCCAGAGTTTGCTGGATCATTTCCCTGGTTTGCTTCATGGCTGTGTTCACCAGCTGAACTTGGACCTGCTGCCCTGCCGACCGAGCAAACTTCCTCTTTCGCGGGTGCTGTGTTTGAGAATCCTCATCATCCACTGGGATGGGACGCCCCTTTGTGGTTTTACTGGGCACCACTGACGGAGAGGTGGTCACTGTTGGCGTGGCAGAGGCTACACTATGCACAGAGTCTTTCTTTAGTGTGGAGAAGGAAGACGCGGATATGGGAGTCGGGGTCCTTGTAGTTAAGTGGTTAATGCTCACAACCGGGTTGGCAGTAATGGAGGTGGGGGTGGTGGATGAGGTCAGTATGCTGGAGGTAGGAGGGACAACAGCAGCAGGATTGTTCTTGGCGCGATTGCGGGTCATTCTCTGAGGAATTTCGTCCACCTTTTTGGGGATATCTACAGTAGTGGACAGCGGGGTGAGATTTACAGCTGGCAGCTTGGGTGTGGTGTCCTGAGTGTCGTGGGGGTCTATTGAGCTGGGGAGGGGCACTGGCACTGGGGGTGGCAGAGGGGTGCAGGTAGAGAATGGTTCAACTGTAGGCTCAGGCATCTCCTCTGGCTGACTCTCTGTAGGTTTAACGACCGCCAGTGGCTCCAAGGGGATATGCAAAGAGTCCAGAGGATGTATGTGAACGTGAGGCTGATGGAGAGAGTCTGGTTTGACAGAAGAATACAGTAAGGTCGAGTCTGTGTCCTCAGGTGGTCCATAGGGCACGCTCTGAGGCTCAGGCTCCAACTCGGGCTGAAAATTGGCATGTGGCGACGGGACAACCAGGTCTTGTACAGTAGATTCCCTCAAGGCTAGCTCCCCTGTGCGACATGATGTCTTAGCCAGGCTCGGGAGGCCCACCTCCATCACATCTGGCTCCTCCACATCTGTGATGATATGTCTGATTTGAGGTGGGACAATCTTGTTTTCAGAAAGTTCAGCCTCTCGAGATTCAGCTTCTTCAGACTTGTCCGGGAGCGGCAGGTCTGGTAAAGAGAAGGGTCCCAGGTCGTCTAGTTCGTCAGCGTCAGCAGAGAAGGGGTCGGCCCATGGGACCACCGGCTCAGGACCCACCGGCTCAGGACCCACCGCTGGAGCCATGTGCTCCTCAGTAGCACCAAAAATGTGGGCCCCCTGTCTGCTCTCTGGCTCCACAGATGTTGGCTCTGCAGATTCCATGTGATGCTCTTCCAAACCTGACTTGTTGCAGTCCTGAAAGAAGGATTCCAGGCGATTTGAAGAGGAGGATGTGTTTAAATAGTGAGCTTCTTCATCCATACCCGAGTCAGGTCTCTCTGGTGACGGGATGTCTGCTACAGCCTCTTTCTGCTCATCATAGTCTTGGTCTTCTTTATGCCACCTGTTCCAGGTATTATAGGGAGAACTGACAGCGGGGTGGCCTGGTATATGCTGCATCTCATTGTCTGAATGGGAATAAGGGCTGGTAATTTTGGAAACTGCAACCTCTATCTCTCCATAATTCCTATGAGGAGATTTTAGGTCCATGTCAGCGTTCCAGCCCATGTTATGATCGTAACAGTTCTCTCCGTGGTCAGGGGTGGGTTGAGCGGGAGAGATGGGCTGCACCTCTGGCTCCTGGTGAATGGGAGACTCTGTGGCCCAGCTCTTCCTCAGAGGGTCTTCCATTTGGGGAGAGTAGGAGGAGGGCTCCCTGTGGTGATCTGCTTCCTCCATCACACAGTGGACCTCATGTGCTCTGTCGTCTAAATTATCATCTTCATCCTCATCCTCCTCTTCCTCCTCCTCCTCGTGCTCCTGGTCGTCAGTGGTGGGAGGCAGGTCTGACAGGACCATGTTGGGTTCACTATGGTGCGGTTCACTAATGTCATCTATGTCCAGAGGAGGTAACGCGGCGGGGGCTGGGGTCGGAGGAGCGGCGATGTCAAAGCAGGGCTCCTGTGGGTCTGGCCGGTGCACCGGGGTGGACGGTTTGGGCAGAAAACTGTAAACACTGTCGGGAAGGTGATCACTGCTCTCTGCTCCCGGAGCGGCCACATCGGGCATAGGGTGGACAGGCTCCCGATGAGGGGACAGCATGCTCATGGGAGAGAAATAAGGAGGTGACACACACTCCAGCCTGTCTAGAGTTTTCTCCTCCAGAGGCTGAGTAGAGGAGGGCTCGTAGTCGCCAGTGTCACACTGTCGGAGGAACTTATCAGCTTCTGCTTTGAACTCATCCTCTAACGGCCGGCGCACATCAGACGTCTCAGAGCGGCTCACCAGGGGCAGCTGCAGGTTTTTAGCAGGAGTGGGACAGGTGCCCTCAGGGAAGCTCTGTGAGTTAGAGTACCTGCTGGGAGCACAAAGAGAAAAGAGGAAAGATTTAGAATAAAACAGTTTTTCAAAACAATATAAAAGTAACACAATAGTACAATTAGCAACAGTTACCTTTCAAAGAAAGTCGGTGAGCAAGCATTCATTGACATGGTCATAGCTGATGAGTTCTGGCAGTCCAGCCCGTCCAACATGATGTCTGGGTAGTCCTCTGCACTACACGACGGTGTCCGCGGAGTCTGCATGACCTCCTCATAGCTGGGACAGGAGATGACTGAGGTGGGTGTGGGGACGCCTGTGGGCCTGTTCTGGTCTGGCCTGGGAGAAGCAGGGAGGTTCTCTTTCATTGTGTGTCCAGTGAGCCAGTCCTTTGAATTCTGACTGTCCGGCTGGAACTTTCTGCTGGGGGACATCATCTGAGCTGGGATACTGACATCTTTCTTCTTCTCTTTTAGACTAGACTCCAGGCTGTTGGATTTCTTTGTCAGCTCAGTGCGGTTTTTCCTCACTTCTTCTGTGGACTTGGTTTTGTCCTTGATTTTGAGGTCTCCTGTTTTCGGCCTCAGCTTCTCCATCTGCTTCATCCTTTCTTTATGTCTCTTGTGGCGCTCCTCTATCTCCTGGTCTTTTGAACTCAGCATTTGCCCAAAGCTTGTGATTTGCAGATCCCCATCCACCAGCAGCTTCTCACGTGGACGGTTATCTTTACGCACTGTAGTGTCTTTTGCCAGCTTTTCATTTTCATCCTTGGTCTTAGATTTACTGTGCTCCAGTCGACTGTCTTTATCCACAGTGTCTCTATTTCTGTCTTTTTTCATGTCAAATTTGGGACTGTCCTCTTTTGACCTCTCTTTCAAGACCGAAAGCTGTGGGCTGTCTTTTAACCCCGACTTGATGTCCTCTTTGGAGTGTTTAAACGAGCCAAAGCCATCAATGTATTTATTTTTCTCCTCTTTCATTTTCTCCTTGTGTTTCTCCTTCTTCTTTTTGTCCTTTATGCGGTCACTGATTACTAAAGATTTTTCTTTATCTTTTTTAGACATCTCTTTTTCAAATTCTAGTGTTTTTTCAAAATCGTCATCCCCGTCCCCTTTTCCTCCGTATGGGAAAGTGTAGGGGTCAGCTTCTAGAGGCATGGGCTCTTTCTCAAAGGGTAAGCTTTCCCTGCGACTGTACGTCTCTCTGATCTCCTCCGTCTTGTCCCGCTTGTCCCCTTTGTCCTTTTTGACCTTTTCTTTGTCCTTGTCATGGCTTTTCTTGGAGGAGGAAGAGGAGGAATGTCGATGTCTCTCTTTCTCCCTGAATTTGTCCTGTGGTGTGGATATAGACAGGGAATCTCTGCGTTCATCGGACACATCATTCAGACCCAGGGAGTCGTAGTAACTGGCGACAATAGGCTCGTGGCCGCGGTCAGTAAAACTATCAGACGAGATCTCACTGTTTTTATCATTTGAGTCGTCCTTGTAGTCATTCATAGCTTCTTCCTCTAGTTTCTCCAATATGGACTTCTCATTCTCACCACTGCCTTTTGACGGCTTCCTCTCTTTTGAATGCTCAAGTTTGTCTTTATATTTGCTTTTCGTCTTCTCCTCACTCGTGTCCCTTTTGTCCATCAGTTTCTGTTTGTTCTTCTTGTCCTGGTTGGAGTCCACAGACATGCGGTCTTTCCTGTCCTTGTGTTTAACATCCACCATATCTTTTTTATCTTTATTGTGTTTTTCCAAAGAGCCTTTCCTCTCCTTACCCGTGTCAAATGTGCTCTTTTCCTTCTTCTTCTCTTTGTGGTCTTTTGTTTTCTCCGCGTTATGTTTAGCGTCTGTGGATTTGCGGATTTTCTCGGAGGGAAAGTGATCCAGCTCGTCGTGATCCGGCGTTGAGTCTTTTCTGATGGAGTCCAGCGCACTACTGACGTTGTAACTATCCTCCTCATCGTCGCTTTCATCTGTAAATATGTCCGCGATTTTATACCACGTCTTTTCTCGGCTTTTCTCCGGTTTGCGTTCCTCCTTTTTGACATCTAACAGATCAGCGTGCTTGTCCTGGGACGTCTTCTCCTTCTTGACCTGCTCCAATGACATTTTGCGATCCTTGCCGTGAGACTCTTTGTGTTTGTCTTTGGCTGCCTCTTTCTTGTCTTTGGTGCCATCTTTCTCCTTCACGGCTTTCTCTACGAAGCTTTTCTCACTTTTTTCCTTCTCCTGGTCTGCTCCTCGGTCTTTCATTTTATCCTTATGCTTGTCAGCTTTCTTCTCCCGTTTGTCCACACCGTCCCCCTTCTTGTCCTTCTCCTTTCCGGAATGGTTTCTTTCTCGGATATCGCACGATTTACTGACAGCATCCAGGTCTTTGAAGAAGGCGTCATTGCTGTAGTCATGACTTAAAGACTCCTGCTTGATCTTTACATCTTTCCGCTCTTTGATAAAGTCATAGGAATCTTTGCGTTCGCGAGTGTTGTCCGATGTGTCTTTTTTGTCTTTGACCATATCTGTAGACTCCTTCCTCTTCTTGTCCTTCTCCGAGTGACTTGAGTTCAGCTTCTGTTTTTCCGACCATTCCTTCTTCTTTTCATTGGTCTTCTCCGAGTCCTTATCCTTCTTCTTGGATGTGGCTTTTTCTTCTGACCGCTTTTCGTTGTGGTCAGACTTCTTGTCCTTGACTTTGTTCTCTTTCCTCCGCGTCTCCTCTTTCACGGTCTCCACGATGAGTTTGACCGAGTTGTTGGCTTTGTATTCCTTGTACTCTTTCACAGGAGCGTCCCAGTTGTCGTCGTAAAGGGAGGAGTCGGAGGACATTTCCGAGCCCCACCGGTCGTGATGGTCGTCGGAGGCGCTGAGTTTGGAGTCGTCCAAGTTGAGGAAGCGGTTGTTGACGTCGTAACCTTCGTATTCGGGCTCCTCCTTTGGGGCTTTTTCCTTTTTACATTTGTCCTTGTCCTCTTTGCTGGTTTTCTCCTTGTCCATTTTGAGGTGTTTCTCCTCTTTCTGTTCACTCTTTTTGTCCACTTTTGAAGACGACTTTTCCTTGGACTTTTTCTTCTTGTCCTCTTTGTGAGCCTTTTGTTTGTCCTCTTTGGGCTTCTCCTTCTCCTTGGCATTTCGGTCTTTTTCAGATTTTATTGTTTTCTCCTCTTTACTTGTCTTGTCCTTCGCTGAATCCTTTGTTTTCTTGTTTTTCTCCTCTTTTATTCTGTGGATGTCTTTAGCCGTCCAGTCTTTATCGTCCGACTTGCTTTTTGAGAGCCTATCCTCTTTTTTCGAATGGTCCTTTTCATGTTTTAACTTTATTTTGCCCTCGGCTGTAGATTCGGAGTCTCCTGCTCCCTTTTGTCTTGAGTCTTCAAAATCAAATGAATAGCTTTTCACAAATTTTTCATTCATGTCCTGATTAAGCACTAAACTGGGCGCTTTGTCTTTCTCCTTTGCTTTGTGCTTATGCTTTACTTTATGCTTTTTGACAACTTTTCCGTCACCGTCCGTTTTGGATGTCGTACTGTCGTTTTTGTAGATTTCTGAGTTTTTCTTCTCTACTGCGTTACTGTGTGAGTTATTGTTTTTCTTTTTGTTTTCTTGCGCTTTCCTCTTATGCTGTTTTAGCGACTCGATGCTGGAATCTGCCGAGGAGTAGTCTGATTCACTGGATAGTCTCGTTCGAACCGAATCAGAAAGAGAACTGACATCGGACCATGTCGGAGAGGACACTGTTTTCCAGCCGTCTGTCCGCCACTGTTTCGGATGCTGTTCTGCTAACGACTGGGTTTGCTTTTGAGAGTTCAAGTTTCCGTGGGACGAGGAGGAGGCGTTAAAGCCCGTGGAGTCTTTTGTCGCAGAAGAGTCTTTAATACTGTTTGAGCCCTTGTCGTCTTCGCTCTCCATATCTCCACAATCTGAGTCTGAAGTGCAGAATTTGTCATTCACTTTGCCAAACCTGACTTCTTTACTGACATTGTTTTTACTTTCCTTCTTCCGCTTCTTTTTTACTTTGCTCTTGTCTTTTTGCTGTTTCGAGCTTAGGCTACTAGAGTCTCTGTTCTTAGCATTTGTTTGCTGGGCTTGTTGCCGCGGTGCAGGCGTTGATGCAAAACACAATGTCCGATCGTCCTCGTCTGAACTGTTACTGTCAGAGATGATTCTTCTGACAGTTTTCTTTGGTGTGAGCGAGTTGCTTTTGGAATAGGTTTTGACCTCCATTTTGGGGATGGAAATGAAGCTGTTGGGCTTGGTGACCGGTTCCTTGCGAAAGTCTTTTTTCAACAGGTGCTTGTCGTCAACAGGCGGGACGCGTTCTTCCTCGTCATCTTCGTCAAATTCGTATTCGTCTTTGACGGGCGTGACGGCAGATTTAGGAGGGTCAGCGTTCTTGCCCTTTAACTTTAGACCCTTTTCGAATTCTGAGTCTGTGTTGTTGCCGTCTACAGAGCTGGATGGGGCGAACGAGGGAGCGTCTTCCTCTTCTTCAGAGGACTCTGTGGATAAAAGACAGGAGAAAATTACTATAAATAATAATGACATTATCTTGTCTTGTCAGTGAGACCTGTTTAGTGTACTTTACTTGACTAACTTTAAACTTAAATAAAAAACAATCATTTTAGAAAGTTAGGTATTCAAGTTATTTTTTTTCTCTGTGTTACAACTGTGTAGGACAAATTATGTATGTATTGTAAAAGTTACAAACAACATTATCAGTGATTATTTTAAGGACTGGAGCATAGTTTTAAAAGCTGACATACCGGATGAACTGTCTTCACTTGACGTGTAAGTGCCTTTACCCAGCAACAGGTTCAACATTGTTGGAGAGTTGGCAACCTTCAGTGGTGTTTCTCCTCTTCTGTTGCTCTGACGTGGGTCTGCTCCGTATCGTAAGAGAAGTTTTACCACCTAAAAAGAAAATGTATATTTAGTTTAGAAGATGTGATCATTTTCGAGTATAAACTACTTTTCAAAGTATTACTAATATTGTTGTACCTTGAAGTGTCCGTTATTAGATGCATCATGTAGAGGGGTGTCATCATCTAGTCCCTTGGTGTTGACCTCTGCCCCGGCTGCCAGCAGCTGCTTGGCCACATCATAGTAGCCCCTATTACACGCTTCATGCAATGCAGTCCAGCCTTTGCACAGATAAAAAAAACAGTACTGTTAGAAGAGTGCATGCATTATGTAACATGTTTAGATTAAGAACAGCTCTTACCTGCAAAGTCTTTTACATTCACATCAGCTCCCTCGCTGATGAGCTCCTTGATGCGTCGTACCTCCCCTCGTATCGCCGCTCTGTGAAGCCTGGTCTCTCCTCTCTCGTTTCTTTTATTCACTTTGTCTTTGGTTTTAGATGCAGAGTTTGGCGTTCCCTTTTGACCCAGACTGGACTGAGACTGGTGCTTTGGTGTTGTGTCTATAAAAAAAACACGGTTTAGGGTTTAGTTCCTTTTGGCCAAGTTTAGTACATTCCAAATGAAAACCTGTTTGTGAGGCTTTCAGCCAGATGGTGGCAGTATTACACCATTAATAAACATTAGGCCTTCACATTCACTTCAGCTCAGATCACCCAATTTACAAGATTAAATCCAAGCCTTAATCACATCTACATTATTGAGTTTGCAGAGTTATTGTCCCAAATGATATTTGAAACATACACCCTTAATACAGTTGTGTTTCAGAACACAGTTATATACTTAAAGAGAAAAAATGACCATGCACTACTATACTAAACAAAAATATACATGCAATTTTAATTTTAATCTGTTGCTTTTTCAATGATTTTGTCTACTCTTAATGCATATTGTCTTAATCACCTTCTAAGCAAATTACAAACAAAGTTACACATAAAAATATTTTCTTTTTTGTTTGCAAACTCTTCTACAAACTACAAACACAAAGGAAGGAAATGCTTTAATTTAACAGATTTTTGTTTGGTGCATTGTAATAAACTGCTTTCACTCGTTCCCAGCCTCTATAGTATAATCTTCTCTCTCATGCTGCCCATCCTCAGCAGACGTGGCCTGTGTGATAAGCACGCACCTGGACTGTTGACGGACTCCTCAGCTGTCATTTGCATGAGCAAGGCCACCTGCTGCCGCTCAGAGAGGGGGTACCCGGCCCGGATCCCTGGCATCCCCATTCCAAACGGCAAACCCGCCTTCCGGGTGTTGGTGGGCTCCTTCTTAATTCGCTTCCGCTCAGGACCTGGTTTCTCTGTAATGACACAAGAATATAAAATCAGATGAGATTTAACAAGTTATTTTCATTCATTTCATTTTCAATGTTTATGGTGTGTTTAAAGGCACTTAAATGTCTGTAAAGCTATCTTATATAGTATTGCATAGTGTAAAGAAACAATAGAATTCTGCATTTAGGCCAGTCGGTGCAGTTCAAGGGAAAAGAAGGTGTGACTTGGCAAGGCAACAGTTATTGCGAAACAGTCAGTGTACATTTCATTTCAACAGCCTTGCCAAGGTCACCACATGCCTGACTACCAGGCTGCGTGGAGACATGGTGCTACTGGACAAAAGCAGCTGCTCCACAAGGACACACCCAGCAATTATTTTCAGTGGTAAAATACCATCTGATGACCCTCAGAGGGTGAAACTACACAAGAGCCTGAAAACAGAGGCAGGAGAGGAGAACCTTTACCTGCTTCCGGTGGGTAAAGGTTTTCCAGGAAAATATTTTTCCAGACCCAAAAAGAGAACTGATGAACTTTAAGTAACATCTGTGAGCACTTAGAGCTAATGTACCCCCATCCCTCTTTGATACATTCTCACGTTCTCCGCTGCATTTGCCATTTAGACACATTCCTGCTGCTAAAACTTTAACAGCCGGGACCACAGAAACAGTCCAAACATGTTTTTAAGCAGCAGAACTGAAAGTGCTACGCCAGCTCTTCCCCAGTATGTTTACTATAAAGGAGACCCAAAGACAATTATTACTTAATGATTGCTCTGAGAGGAGGAGGGCCGTGACTAACTTACACACAAGACAATGACCATAAACATTTAGATAACCAAGCCAAAACCAGCCAAAAGAAAAATCAAGTAGTTATTAGGATTCATTTAAATTCTGAAGATGAGAAGGCAGTAAATGTATTTAATATTTTTAAACAATTCAGGTTTTAAATAATTCCTATGTTACTCCAAAAGACTTATTTACAAAGTAATATGTGTTTCAAATGTGTTAGCAATTTCAGCATAATACATTTTGACGTCATTGTGGATTTTTTCCATTTCTATTTGAAGCCTGTCTATTTTGAACAGGCAGCTAGCGCCTTTGTGTCTCAGTAAAATGATATTACTTAGCTTACAGACAAGGCTGAAACCTTACTCGCTTTAATGTTAGGGCCTTCACAGACAAAGATGAAATAATAGAAAATGAGGGAAGCTAGAAATAGAACCTTTATGAAAAGAGTGATGGGAGTGGACCACATCAAACATCAATGTCAACATAACACGGCTTCTGCTTAATATGCCACATAGACAGGGCCATTTTAATGCAAGGGCTAGGCTGGGCTGAAGCCCAAGGGCCTACACTGACAAAGGGCCTATCACTGTGCGCAGAGCCGGACCTTTCTATACGCACACTACGCAACTTGCGTA
>JAVQKG010416294.1:0-14753 GCA_036025885.1 Hypseleotris bucephala | reverse complement strand
TTCTATCAGAGAAAGAGTATGTTGCATACACACCCTTCGACACAATAAAAAGCCATATAATCGAATACTACTTTGTCAACTCTAAAACCAGACTTATGGCAAGACATGATACACCTCTTCAAGAACTTGTACAAAAAGATGACCAAGGGTGATTTTTGAAAAGACATTGTCCCAATCACTTTCAGTTCCTTTTTCGTTTATAACTAGTAAGAAAACAGCTAAACCTCTATTTTTTTATGTATTTTGGGCTCACTTTGTGCCAACCTAATATATTGATTTAAAACAGTGACTTACTATACTGCTCCTTATATACTCAATGGCTTTCTGAATGTCCATCCCAGACCAGTCGTCCAACATGTAACAGATACAGGCTGCGCAGTAGATAAAGCGGATGTCATTTTCACTTCCTTCTGGCATCGCATAGAAACTGGAGCAAAGAGACACAGCAAAGTTTAAATGGTGAACATAAAGAACATAGTTATAAATGAAAGGCCTAGTTTATTTATTAAGTGGTTATTATAAACTGTGATACAGGTAGCAATGGTGGAGTCTTCTGCAGTACAAGTCTCTTGAAGGGGAGCTAGGAATTCAGATGTGGTTTAGTCTAAATTTGTTTAGTTTGGTTAAATCCTAGTTTATATCTGGGTTAGTTTTAATGTTGACCTGGTTTAAGCCTTGGTAATTCCTAGTTGAGGTCTGGAGTAATCCTCGTTTAGGCAAAATTTTGTGTGCCTGGAGGAACAAATATTTTGAGATTGAAACTTGCTACTTAATACAGTACTTGAATGATAACTTGAATAACCACAAATTCAGAGTAGCTGAACCACAATCAAATCAAAATGGCAATTTTAATGTTAAAAAATGTGATTTGCTAATTGTGACTATTAAAATTTAGATTTTAATCAGCTTGCGATTATACATAGATATGGATTGAGTTAAGTTATAGACAAGTCAGTGCAGTGTATAAACCAATATTGTGTATGATAAAGTGACAGTAGTGTCTATATCATAGGTAACAAATAGGAAATAGTGAATAGGAAATGCAATAATTTAAGTAATATACATGTAGGTGCAGGTAATGAGAAGTCAAATAAATGAAGCACAGCTCTTTGGCTTTTCATTTGAACATTTTGAGCATATGACGTGTGTGTGCTACTATGTAAATGTCAGAGTTTAATTCGACTGGTCATCAGATACCCTCAGGTGTACGTGAGTCATGGTCTTACTCTGTGAAATGTGTGTGTTTTCTGACCTGCCGTCCTCCAGCTGCAGGGCCCTGAGAGCAGCTAAACATGCTTGTTTATTCACTCGACTCAGATCGTCCCCCAAAATTAACAAGGAGCACAGACCAGTGTAGGTCATTGCAACATGTCCGCTGTCGTACGGGTGAGGAACTCCTGGACCCTGGAACAAAAGTCATTCAGTTTTCATTCATTTTTTTGGTTTGTTTTTGTTAAAGATAATTTTTGGCTTTTTTGTCTTTTTTTGATACAGTAGATTGAAAGGAAACCAGGGAGAATAGTGGGTAGTAACATTCGGCAATCTGTTGTGAGCTGGATTCGAACTCACAATGCCAGGACGAGCACTGTAGGCTCTGAATATGAGCCGCTGAATATATCTGTCTTGAGTCAAAATGTGGGACGCAGCCTCAATTTGTAGAACATTGATTTTGAGAAGTACAATCCAACACAAAGTGGGGCATCTGGCCACCCTGTGTCAACCTATTTCTGCATAAAATTTAAAATACCTTGGTGCTGTATGGAATCCCAATATGTGACGATCCCCGAAAACCACACTGACTTATGTTAGACTCTGAAAATGAAGAAAACACAGAAGTCAAATATCTGCTAGTTTACTACACATACAGAATTGTGTAAAATAAAGACTAAATAGTGCAATATAAAAATGAAAACAACGGTATGTTGCAATAAAGAACATGAAATTATATTGTTGATTTAATGTATTAAATAGGTCTGTTAAAAGTGGACTACATTATGTCTGCATTGACCTTCAGGCAGATGCTGCAAAGAGAAACATGGCTTGGTTAAGGTTCTAGTCTACTGCTGCCACCTAGTGCTAAAAAAAACCAACCCTGACATGGGAGAGAGCTCCTTAACGCAATAATTACACTGTTACAAAACACAGATTAACATAACTTCAGTTACACAGTAGGGGATTGCCATGGCTGATTCATTGTTTTTAAGTATTACCGCCTACCTGAAAAATACATTGCCAAGACCTTCACAAAAATAAAATAATAATCCACACAAAATTACAGGAAAACTATAAAGTTAAGCAAACACAAAACACTGCATAAAGAAAATAAAAGGTGACCAAATTTAGCCAATGCAAGGATCGGAAAATGTGAACGTCTTTAATAATTCAAGAACTGGGCACAAGAACAGATGGCAAAGGCTTGGTGGAGACACACATCATTAATTATTTAAACAATTTCCCTGTGATGATGATTAGACTGGAACAGGTAATCAGGCAGTCAAAGGACTGTGGGAGGTCATAATCACAAAAACATTAAAATTTGTAATGCTTTTTCCCATTTTGTTTTGTGTAAGAGGTACTTTGCATTATAACACATTTTAAAACAACATTAAGTAAAAAGCTTTGGAAGTCTTACAGTAGAAGAGTCAAATGAACAGAAATATATTTTAACACACATCTATAGCTTCGGCTGATTTATTGATAGTACTGCCCAGCCACTCTTAAACTGGATAAAGCTAAGGTAATCATTCCATGTGGTTTCATTTAAAATAACTACTGGTCTCTGCTCTACACCTCATCATTCAGGGCAGGATTAATATTATAGCCAACTGTAGAATTGGTAGTCAAAAGGTTATGTGTTAAGTCTGTAGGTTTCCTAAAATATGAAAAAGTTCTAACTAATAAAAAAAAGCTAGTTCTATGATGTTAAGTAGTTTTTTGTAGTCTTAGAGGCTGAGGGAGGACTAAAGTTAAAATAATTATGACAGATTACCTACTTCACAACATAGGACAGGCAGGGTCAGGTAATTTGTTATATTTTCTAAAAGGAAACTCCCTATTATGCAGTCACATACACAACGGATTTTTATCACAACCAGCATCAACTTATTATTGGGAGCTACTGTGGCTCTCCAGTTAGATTTGACTACACAGGCCAGCCTTCACTCCATGTGTATTATAAATCTAGTTCACCACTGTTAGTTCTTTGGACCGCTATTAAGCACCTCACGGGAGCTACAGTTTGAGATATGGCCAGGTCTTCTAACATCTCAATTAGGGCCAAATTTATCTCGAATAGTGTGCTTGTCCATTTATCGTCCTCCTAAGACAATGAATGTTCTCTTGCTGCTCAGAAGAATATCCCACACATACCTCTGTCTTTGGTGCTAATGCCTATACTGTGACGTTTATATACTGTATATGTGTATACCTGTGTATAATAGACTTACGGTCTTCTGTGGGCAGGACCTGGTGTGAGTAAATCCATTCAATCATATGTTTTTTATCAATCACGTCCAGAGCATCCAGCACATCCAGCCCCGACAGAGCAAAGAATATGATGGTTAACCTGAAACATAACAGAGACAATAGTTTACTTATTATAAAATGTATATTTAAAAAAATGAACAGTCACAGTGGCCCATGTGCACAATATAATTCAGTAATTTTAACCAAGAGATGAAACAGATATGAACTGATCAGAATACATGATAGTGTCAAAAACATCTGTGCGAAATTCATGAGACTTGTAATTTCATTGTTAGACTACCGAGGGTTGTGACACTAGGCTGATAGCGTCCATACCTCAAATAGGTCAATTCTATTTACCGATTAGTGACCAAATATGAAAACCACTTAACACTAGTTGGCTTCTTTTAGCCTGTGCGCTACACACTTCATTGAAAACCTATGTTGAAAACGGATGGGAGGCTACATCTAGCTCCGATGCTAGTCAGACTCTTCCATATATCAGGCAAAATGAAACAACAAACACAGTTCGGGCGGTCGTACCTTGTAGTTTCTAATGAGGAATATCTTTCGGGTAAAACCTGGAGCGTTCTCTGAAAGAATCGGACATGTCTATCTCTTAAAAAGTCTATTTGCTCAAATTCCTCAATTTGATTCTCTTCTTCCGCCATCTTTGCATCCGCTCTCAGGAAGCTTTTCCGGTGTACTCACAAGTTTTCAACATAAAAGCATCCAATATGTTTTGTGACTTTGAAAAAAAAAAGTAATTTTTCTGGATTGTGTTACAACTGCATTTATAACATTGATACACATACATTAACCACAATGTATTCATAAACAATTGTAAAATAATATTATTTATTTAATGGAACACAGCTTTTGATATCAAAGTACAAGATGAAACCAGATATATATATATATTTTTTTTTTTATAACAAATGATAAATGATACAGTTTTTAATGGCCTCCAGTGCTCATCACAAGCCTTGTCTCCAAGTGGGTACAGCTCTGCAACAGATAAACCAAATAGATTACAATGCTCACCTGTATAATGTAAGATATGAGACCATCTCAAATGCTTTATCACTTCGTCTACCTGTGAAACATGTGTAGCACAGGCCCTCCTCCTGAGGGACCAATGTTCTTCATTCGTTCCTCCCATCCTCTAGTGGGACGGGTGAGTCTGGAGGGGTCCCTGCTAACTTGACCATCTATCTGTTAATTGAAATAATAATGTTACATATGTGTTCAATATTTATTCCAAAGAAAAATGTATATGAAATCTTTCTTACTTTGTCCCTCAACTTTGTAGCAATTCTTATCTGTCTCTCTTCCTCCTCTTGTCTCCTCTGCTGTTTTTCATGAACCTTTGCCTCCACTTTATGTAAGTCCTGCAGAAAGACAACACGATCTTTACATGTTTAGGCCAGATGAATTCAACACTGTACAGAACATTATAATTATTAAATAAGCTTTTGAACATAGTCTTGTACCCTTTCATTGAATCGTTTTATTCCCTTCGTTGCCTCCCGTCTCCTCTCCTCCATCTCTCTCATTTCTTCTTCCTCCCTCTTCCTCTGCTCCTCCTCCTCTTCCTTTCTTTTGAGTCGGAGATGCTCTTCTAAGATCAGTTTTACTTCCAGCTGTCGACGGCGTTCCTCCTGATAGAAAAAATATGACAAAATATGCTTATGTACAGTACTGTGCAAATATTTTAGGCAGTTTTAAGTATTTTAGTTTTTATTTGGATCTATCCTTATTTTTATATTATTATCTTTGCACCAATGAACTCATAGTTGAGACTGTTGTAAAGTGCCATACAATTATATTTTGATTGATTTTATTGATTGATGACTGACTCAAAAAAAATTTATAATAATAAATCCAGTCATGTAGCAATTTTTAAGTTTTACAACCATTTTATCCGCACTACTACTGCTTGTATTTCAGTGCTGTTGAAATCATCAGAAGATTTTTACTATTTCAAAGCCAAAAAGGTTTCAAGTAAATTATAATATTCCTGGCTCCAGATCCAAAAAAGAGTAATTTGTTGTAAAATGTTGTGATGCAACAAAATCAAACACTCATTTTGAAACGCTTGCATAAATTATCTGTAGAGAGGTTTAGCATGTAGCTCACTTTAGCTCGCCTCTCTTTTTGTATTTCCTCTACGAGCCTCTGTTGCTCCTCTTCTTCCTCTTTCATTTGTTTTTCTCTCTTCCACTGCTCCAGGAGTTGTTCTGCCTCCTTCCTTTCCTCTTCAGCCCTGTGTCAGAAGTTACTTGTGATATTAGACATTAGAGCTACCAAAGCAAACAAATATACACTAAAAACTATACTTCCACCACCGAGTATGACTGGGAGTGAATGAATAATGCATGAAATTGTAAAGCGTCTTTGAGTGTCTAGAAAAGCACTATATAAGACTTATCCATTATTATTATTATACAAAAATCTCTAGCATACAACTTTTCTTGGCATCAAAGATTTTAAGTTGTATTTTGAGCAATGTAGTATTAGGTATATTATATTAATTTGTATTGCCCTCACCTGTGCTGCTGAGCCTGGTTCTTGGCCTCCTTCTCTCTTCGTTTAGCCTTCTCCGCCTCCTCTTCTTTCTGGATCCTGCTCTCAAGTTCCAGCTGCTTCCTGGACTTCCATTTCTGAATAGCCTGAAAATGCAAATTCAAAATGATCATTTTCAAGTCAATAGAAAATAACTGTTCATTTAGTTGCCAGAACCATTCCTTCTAATTTAAATTTTATGCAAAAAGTTACTTTAGGGGCTGCAGTGGTGCCCAGCAACTAGAGGGTTGCCGTTCGAATCCAGTGGATAGTGTCATAAGTTGCCCATGTATTTTTTTATTTTTATTTTTTATTTTTGGCCATTTTCCGCTTTATTTGATAAGACAGTAGATTGACTAGAAATCAGGGAGAAAAGTGGGGAGTGACATTCGCCAAACTGTTGTGAGCCGGATTTGAACTCACAACGCCGGAACGAGCTCTGTATGCTCTGTATATGGGCCACGCGCTCTACCGACTCAGCTAAACCGCGGCCCATAGTTGCCCATGAATGCATTAGTGTGACTATGGGATTGTGTTGATCGGGGCCAAGATGCAGAATGACAGCCACATTTCCGCCAGCTAGTATGATGCATGAAACTGTAAAGTGTTTGTCTGAAAAGCCCTTTTTAAGACTAAAGTATTAGGGGTAGGGGTAGGTGTTCATAAGTTATCCTTCATCTTACCCCTTTTGGGCATTGAGGTTTGAGATTTTCTTTGCTGTTGAAAATGTATATGTCCATTGCTCAAATAAATCATATCAAAATCTAATTATTATTAACTGACACGGTCCCTTACCTCTCTTTTCCTGTCCTGTAGGTGGATAAGCTCCTTATACCAGTCCTCATGTTGCTCTATCTCTTCCTCTGTTTTACTCGGCAAGTACAGTTTAGCCTCTGCTCTGTAGGCTGGCTGTCCACGAAACTTTGTCCATACCTATGAACCCAAAATATCGAAATGTGAATTAACACAATTAACATAAAAATATAACACAATCTAAAAATATACTTTATACAGTCTTACTTTTAAAAATGCCTGATGGTCATACTGATCCCAGCCACCACAAGTGCCTCCAGTCCGATTTAAAAATGACTCAAGAGCCCGCACCTCAGGAGGGAGGTCTCTGTCTTGGAGTTTGGTCTTTTGAGAAAATTAATTTAGTAAAAAAACAATGAGATGGTAACAAAACATTTATTATATTGTATGTATGTGCAGTAGACATATGTACCTTTACAGTTGTAGAGGTGGGGGGCTTATAGTCTGTTTTCACACTATTCCAGTTCTCAATCTTCTTTTCATAAGCTGTAATTTCTTGCCTGTAAGCTTTCTCCTCTTTTAGAAGTTCTTCAAACCTAAAAAAAAGTAAAATGGTTAAACAAAAAAATATTTCGCTGTGGTAAATTCTGTAGCTCAGTTGTTGTTACCTTGAACGCTGCTCCTCTTTTAGGGCATTCATTGAGGTCTCCACTTCTGACATTATTTCTTTTAATTTTTCAATCACTGAAAAAAACAAAACAATAAATGCCATTGTTGTTGATTATTCTATTGTGGAATATATCAGAACAACAGATACATTTAGTTACATATATTACTTACAATACAACAATAACCAATTTATTATGCATTTTGATAATTTAATTGTAGCATACTTACACTCAGGAGTTGGCTTCACATCTACTAATTGCATCTGGAATTTTCTCACACCATTATTGACTTTTGACAACTGCTTTTTAAAATGTGCCTCTAAAAGAAGAATGGACAAATAGGAATACAGTGGAATATATGCTGTAACCTAATTATTTTTGTATTGTCATGAGGTGGTATTGATGAGGAAGTTTGATATGTGCGTAGCAATACTAACTGTCTACTTTTCTTTCTCTCTCCAGGGCTTTTTCAAAATCTTCAAGTTCTGAAGAAACATCTGTCCAGCCATTCTTTCTGCACTGCCCAATGAGAGCTTGTTCCTTTTCAAACTTCTCTATTCTGTAAAAAATAACAAAAAAAAACAATTTTTATTTTATTTTAGGAATGTACTTATGCCAGCCACACTTACAGTCTTCTGTTCCTCTCAGCTTCTCTTAGAAATTCAGTAGTTTTCTGCCGGGCCTGTTTGTCATCTACATAGTCATTGGTGCTTGGTGATTTAGTTGTGCAGGCTTGGTGGACAACATCTTCTTTTTCCTGCCCAGAACATAATTACAAAATAATATATCAAAATAATCTGTCAACATACACAGAAAGATATACAGATAAGGACTTCGCTGTAGGATATTAAGTGTGGAATTACATGAACCAAAAGTCAAATGCAGCAGTGTAGTGAATTCTGGCAAAATAATAGTCAATAACTTCCCACTCATTTTAGATATTTGATCATAACAGAGCAGGGGCACCCTTTTACAGCCCTTTTACATTTGTGTCAAGAAATTAGCACAGCAAACGTAAGTAGAAGAAAATACAGTTAAGATAAATAATGACAATTTTAGTAATATAAGGAATTTTTAGGGAGAAATTACACTGGCAACAAGAGCTGTAAAAAAAATAAAATAAATAAACATACTTGTGTTTTGTTGTTCTGCATTTGTGTATTTAAAACTTTCCCAGAATTAATATATTTCCCGAATTGATATATTAAGGCTATTACAAATTCATGTGTTTTAGTAATAGCCCACAAACTATTTATTTTAGGTAAGCTAACTTAACTTGTAACTTTAGTTTGGTTAGGTTAGCTGGGACAGGAGAACTCCGAATTTGGAAGATCTCAACATTCAGTAAAATTTTACTCGCTTGCCTCGTGTGATCGGGTTTTAGAAATATGAAAGTGAGTAAATGTTGAACTATATCTATAAAATGAATAAAATAATAACTACCAGACAGCGTTCATCAGCACTTTCGGTGGTTGCTACGGAGGCCATTTTTGCTGTAACTATAAACAAACCTCCAAATGAAATGTGGGTTGCAGATAGTACAAATGGTCATGTGGGGGCGCTGTTCATTGATAAATTTATGAAATGCATGCTCGTGTCTTAAAAAGCCACAAAACAAGACCAAACCTGCAATGGACTTGAACAGGTAACCATGACAACAGGTGTACATTCATAAAAGGGAAACTTACTCCAGATGGACGTTTTTAAAGTTTGCAAATAGACTGTGCCAAATGCAGGAATGGAGAGACAATGAGAGCAACATTTCCAGTGGAGAAATTAGAAATAGCTTCATGATACGGAAAATTAAGATGGTTTTGACAAATGATAACCACTCTGCTACATGTCAGAGTCTGGTAAGGAAACATTAGTGAGTGTATACCTTACATTTTCCATGCACTGATTATTTAGTATATACAGTTGGCATTTTTTTTGGCAATTCTTGATTTTTAGGTTTTACTGGACAAGACCCTAATGGAATGTTGATGACTACAATAGTTATTTTATTAATGTATGGTGTGAATTACTCTATCCCTCACCACAAATTCCTCCAGTGTTGCCTCCAATCGCCTCCATTTTGGAATTTTGTACATCCCGTTTGACATTTTAAAGGGTTTGTTATCTTCTATACATAATCTAGAGATGACTAGACTTGTATTTATCATGAGTCAAGTAGCCTACATTCCCCATAAATGTTTCAAAGGCATCTAAACACCAGGCATCAGAACACGTTTGCTCAGAGTTCCTAATAATTGTAGAATGAAATGTTGTAATAGTCCCAAATAAAAGTAATAAACAAAATTAAAGACCAAACTGTTGAGCACAGCATTACAACTGAATCCTTTAATCACCCTCTTTCTGATACCCTCCTCTGTTGTCTACCAAGGCCTCAGTTATTCCTGTAACAACAGGCCAACAGCTATAATTATTATGAGAGCTCAGAAAGTGACAGGGAGAAGAGGAGTGTGTTGAGCAGGTATGAATAGAAATCTGAGTCCATTACTGAGATATTGTGGGGATGGTCTCTCCCATGGGCACAGGCAGATTTACAACATTTATTGCAACTGCTCTTTTAATGAAGACAGTGTCAGGGCCTGTCCGGGGATTGAAACGCCACAATCATTAACATGTTTAGGAAATAGATGAGTTAAGACAGATACATTTTTGAAAATAAAATATAAGCAGTGAACTTGAGTGGCTGGTTGGTGTTAGCTGCAGAGACTAATGACCTTTGGCTCTTCAATCCAAGGTGATGTTCAGAAAAGTGTGAACTGATCTTTGTATCAAAGTGAATGGGGCTTTCATTTCAGGCAGAGCTCCATGCATTCCATGCACTTCTTTGAAGCAGACGCATTTATGACATAAGTGCAGTGTGCAACAGAAATATGAGTTTACTGTGTTGCGCCACAGGTCACAGTGTTTACGCTGGTCATTAGCTGTCAACCTTTTGCTAAACAGATTTTCAAAGAATCATCCTGTTTTATTGTGGGTTAACTATGTTAAGTAATGCAAACAAGCATAAACACATGGACACAGAAATGTGTGTAGTTCCCCACACGGCTGTGACACCTGGCAGAGGTAACCGTATATGGTGTTAAAATGCAATCTGACCTGACTGTGGCCTGCACATGTCGCCCATGTTAGACACACACATGCAGGTCCTCTGTGCTGCACAGGTGCTCGGGCACTATTATAGTATTATAAAAGTCATTAACCTTTAGAGAAATATTTAATATTTCAAAGTTAGGCCTGGAATTTTGTTTTGGTTAGAGTTAGAAATAGTGTTGAAGCATTGTGTGAGTCACTGAGTTGTGGGGGCTGGGTTTAGGGAAAGGAGTTATGACATATGTCCTCACAAAGATAGAAATACGAGAGAGTCGTCTGTCGTAAGAAGCTGAAAGTGATCAGTGTAATTACTCTTCCTGCTGTGCACATTCATCTGAGGGCAGCACTGGGTCAACAGATCCACATGAACTCACAGAGGTAAACATCAAGCCACTTGTTTATATTCACAGTCAATGTACTTTGATGATCAGCCCTTATTAGTTCAAGCAGATAACTGAATAATATGAACCGCTCTGCTGTCACAGTGGAGAGAGTAAACTAATTTAGGAACTGAATGGAATTTATTTGGTTAATTTGATTGGTACTGATGCATTCACTTTGATCTAAGCATCCTCAACAAATCAACTCACTTAACCACTCTATTGATTAGATAAGATTCTGCTTTGAATGCTGATTCACTTAAGCCTTCTGCATCTTCGCATCTAGCCTGACGCCTCTCCTACACATTCTAGATGGAGCATGGTGCTTTTACTGCTGTCCTTGTCTGACCCGGGGAGGTACTTTTGACTGCTTTGGCCAAGAGGTGGTGAAGTGCTCTAGTTTATGTAATAGCCTACAGATAAAGTTCAGTCTACACCATCACAGACATGTATTGCTCAAACAGCCTATATCAAACTCCACTCAAGTAGGTCACTCTCCTGTCAGAGCCTGTCTGCTGCCGCTCGCTCTAAAAGGATACTTCCCTCGGCACACCATCGTTTGTCATGTGGCCCATTCTACATGTGCGCCTCGGTTTATGTTACAAAAATACTGCAGACTTGATTGAGTGCTTGACCAGTCCTCCACTGGAATCACATAGTTCTTAACCACCACTGTACAGGACGTGGTATTTGTCAGTGAGAAGTAGATCAGACTGCCCCAAGACCGCCCAAAGCAAAACACGCTAAAGAAATATCACGTGAAAGTGTTTGTCCACCCCAAAATATCACGGTCAGCGATCTAGATGACTTTCTCTGGGCTGTATTGCCACAAATTCTATCAGTCCGAAATGTCAGGCCTCAGCTGAAGTCTGCTCACGTGTAGAGGGTAAATATGAGCTCTTTTATGTAACAGAAAAGCACAAGAGGACCTATGGAGCTGAATACAGATGTGCTAAAGTGTTCATAGTCTGTGCATGTGAGAAGGACATGACTAAATTATTACTATATTGATACTTTAAAGAGGTAGTTCAAATGGGTTTCCTTAAATTAAAAATAGGATGTGGACAGTCCATGTGCTGAGGGGGAAGGTTCTTCACAATATTCATAATCTATTTTTTAGTAGATGTGCTTCCTGTCTGCAGCAGAAAAGTCCCCACATTTGACAACATTGGAGAAGAGCAATAGGCTACAGACAATGATAATAGGTCACTAGTATCTGAGAGCTAACTCCAGCCTGCTTCTGACTCCTTAAGAACAGGCATTTGCACATTATGTAAAGTTAGACATCTCTACAACTGCGTCTGGAAAAAGGAAAATGCTGTGGATATTAAAAACTGAATATAAAATACTGTTATTAACCTTTCAATTAGTTGTTCATGTTTTTGAGGTTTAATGTTGAGTGTTTTCTATTGAACAAAAATCCAATGACCAGTGATAAAATGTAAATCATGTAAATTGTTAAAACACTAAATAATGGTCTGATATACACTTGATGTCAGCAGGTTTAATATGATACCAATTCCATCTTGTTATTTGAATGAGGAGCTAAATACTGAAAACATTGTTGCTATGTTTATGATGTAAGTCTGTCAGGCACTCCCTGTGTTACTCCCTGTGACCAATAGTGGGCTATTGTCAAGTCCGATATAATGAGGATGATCTCATGATGCGATTAAGTAAATACAACGACAAAGTAGGCGTGTAACATCAACCAATGCAATTGAACTGGGGCCCACTAAACCAAGTTCTAAGGTCTAAATAGGGAATAAAAAATCTCCAAATCAGGTCAAACAAGAAGTACATGCGGACTAAAATGGAATTCAATCTGGTCTAAATTGGACTAAATGGCCAGATTTTACACAGGACAAAACCACATTTTTGTTAAGGTCTAAACTGGGTCTAAACCAGTACTACACCAGGTTAAAAACAACTTTATCAAGAATAAATGGGGAGTAAGCCATCTAAGGACTAAACCAGGTCAAAATCAGGACTAAAACAAAACAATACCGGGTCTAAATTAAACTAAATGAGAGTTAAAATAGAATGTACACAGACAAAACCACATTCTAAATGTCTAGGTCTAATCTAGGTCTAAGCCAGGACAAAAAAATAAAAACCTGCACTTGCGCTGCTACTACAAAGATCTCTGTCTAAAGTTACTTTCTTAGTCAGTTGTTGAGCTACAATAGGCAAAGTCCTTGTTTTTGTGTACATGGAAAAAGAGGTGGTAGGAGCATGCGGCCCACAGCAGACACATGTCCAGGTCTAAAGTAGTATCAGCGTAACAGACACCAGGACAAGCATAATGTATCATTTGAAGGGACACTGGATCTGCCCTTGTCTGTGCCTTGGACTAGACAACATTGAAGATCTCTATTTTAGTAGGATTTCCATTGCATTTAAAACAACTGCATTAGGTAACATTTTATTTTCTCTTAACTACATTGTATCTCCCTCATTAAGTACAATGTAATACACTGTGTAACAAACTGTGATAGCATGTAACTAACTATCTCATTAAGTACAACTGTGTAATAACATGTAACTACATTGTAACTAACCCTGACCATGTTATACATACATAATACATTATTACAGTTTGTTACACAGTTTATCACATTGTACTTAATGAGGCAGATACACTGTTATTAAGGGATAATGTAAAATAAAGTGTGACCCAGCATTATTAGTTAACACAACGCCTGCTCTTTTATCAGCACTTGCCCACATGCCCAGGTCTGTGTTGAATCAGCACTGCAGAAGAATAGCGCTGCTGGTACAATACAAGGAGATGATATGGAAATGGAGGTTTGTTGTAGAAATCGTGAATTCTTCGAAAGAGTGTGGGCATGCCGGATGAGTCAGTGTTGCTTTGTGGCAGATGGTTGGCACTGGCAGCAAACAAGACAGGAACAAGACTAAAGTTTTACCAATCTGGGTAGGAATTAATCTGGCTGCATCACTATCAGCAAAAAGTTTATATACAGTGGTGGACAAAAGTCACTTAAACAACTTGAAACGGACAGGAATAGGAATAAATAAAAAATTACTAAAAATTAACGAATGGAAATCAGACATTGCTTTTGAATTTTGGCTCAACAGATTAATTAAAAACAAAAGTGAAACTGGCCTGGACAAAAATGATGGAAAATTATGCCCCCCCTATAAAAGAATGAAAATAAATTAACCATAGGGACATGTTAAACTAAGGTGTGGACTGTATTTGGCATTTTTACACATCAATTTTGTCCACGTCTGAATACATTTAAAGCAAAGCAGGACAGTGGACATTCAAATCAATCAAAGAGCCATTGCTGCAGACTCAGTGACCTCGTATATTGTCAAGAGTCATTTAGAACCTAACTGCAAATGGTGATAAAACTGTTACTGGTGTGTGAAGTAGATTGCATTGTGATATTACATTCTCTTCACATGCAGTTATAAAAATAAACATATGCTTAGTTTATACTGCACATGTTGTATACTAAACAATAGCAGAAGGTTAAAAGTTAACAAGAAAAGTTAACAAGAAATGACTAATAATACTAATAATAATAATAATGCATCGATTTATACAGCGCTTTTCACAACTACTCAAAGACGCTTTACAATTGCATTATTCATTCACACCACATACATACCCGGTGGTGGTAAGCTACTTGTGTAACCACAGCTGCCCTGGGCTGGACAAGTAATCATACAATCTTTCTACATATCTACGGTTTCTGCAAAAAAAAAAAAAAAAAAAAGAAGAATTTACTGAGTGTTTTGTTGTAGACACTCGAAGCTTTATAACTGTCTGCAGTCATTATCACCTTCC